>PVKN010002317.1:0-43396 GCA_004027915.1 Capromys pilorides | reverse complement strand
GCACAAGGAAGCCCTTCCCCTCGCCTGAAGCCATCCATCCTCCCATCATGCCTGGCACTTGCCTGGGGACAGCTCAACCACACATCCGAGGTCTGGCAAGGACACCTTGGCTCCTGTTGTTTATTATTGGCCCTGGATTGGAGCGAGTTCTCTGGATTTCTCCAAGAACAAGAATGCTGCTTGGATATCTACTCCTGCAAAGATTTGGGAGCCTGTGGCCAAGTGGTTCCTTAACAGCCTGATGGGTTGTGGATCTTGATTTCAGAAAGGTTGAAAAGCTGCTGCCTCACTGCAGAATCTACTTACCAAGCCCACGATTCTGGGCTCAGCCCAGGGGTACCTCGCCAAGTCTTCCCAAGCTGCATCTGTAGGGAACCAGTCAGGTCTCTGATTCAGTGATGCTGCTTTGGAGATCGATCTGCAGGCATCCTGGAACAGAGGAGGCTGCTTAAACTGCAGGCCAGATCACTTTATCTCTCCAAGAAGCAACTACCCTGAAAAGACAGCTTCTGTCTCTGCATTTGCTCCTGGGCATTTTTTTGCCAGCTTTCAATTGATTTTCCTCCTTTATATGAATTTTCCAAATTTCACAAATCCATTTTCACCGGCTTGCCCAAAGCTGCATGTTGGCTGGGTTTCCCTCCCTGGGAATGCCTCTGCCAAAGGTCACTCCTGGCTGCTGCTCTGGGACACCTCCTGTTCTTGGTGGAGCACTGATGGCTTTGAATGAGAGGTTTTCATGGCCATGCATTTGACAGCTGTTCCCTCTCACCGGATGCTTCAAGTTGTTTCTCTTCCAGCCCCAGGAAAGGGAGCCAGCTCTCTAGCTCACAGTGGAGAGCAATGATCTGCGAGCCTAAGGATGCATGGGAAGACTTTCCTGGTGCTTGGGAGAGAATTTCCTTCTTGGGGTCCTATGCAGAGCCTAAAATCATGTTCTAAAGTGTGTGCACAAACTGTTGCCTCACTTGTTGGCCTGTTGGCTTCATGAAGCGGGCGTGACAGCACAGCACTTGGGAGCCCAGGATGCACAGTGCAGTGGGGCCCAAGTCCACGTCCTGCAGATGCAGCCTGCAGGTGCGGGTGCTGCACATCTGGGCCCGGCGGGAAGAGGTGTCGCAGCATGAGCCTCCCCAACCTGCGTGGATCTGCTGCTGGCAACCCACCGTCCGCGCACTCCATTTGTCTGGAGCTCTGGCCAAGTTGCCTGCTGCTGTGACCCAGTTACCATGGAGAACTTGTACGTTCTTGGCTTCCTTGCTGCTTTTACAGGCAGGATTGCAGAAGAGAATGTCTTTGCTGCTAGGAAATATAAATATTACAGAGAGATGCTCATTTTCTCCCTCTATGATGATTATTACCAAAGATATGCAAGAAGACTTCATTACCGAGCATTGTCCTTTGTAATGAGCCTTTGGTAGGCTTTTATGAGGATGGATAAGCCTGCTTGGGACGGATTGCCTTAACCCTTGGCTGTCTTCTGGATCAATATGAGATAGAACTACTTTTATATTCAAAAGATTTTTATGGAATATTTGCTATGCGCCAGGCACTGGGTATGGAGATACATAAGATAATTTCCTTACCTTCAGAGATCTTAGAGTCCAGTAATGGCAGACAGAACATCAAACAATGGTAATAAAAAATGCTTCAATGGGCTCCCTTACCAAATGTGAATAAGCATAGATATCAGTAAGGAAAATGAGCTTAATTTTCAGGAAAGCATACCAGAAAAAGCATCCGTGTATTAAATCGCGAATATGGAATTTTTACTCACCAAGAGAAAGGCAGATCGAAACTGCTTCTTTCCTGTGTCAGGTGAAATAAAGGGAGTAGGCAGAGGCCAGAAGCACACAGGTCCTGGTCAGCCATATTTTCTTTCAAAATGCACTGAAGCCCCATGTAGGAAGCACGGCCTTCCCAGTTCCAGAAGAGCCTGGGTTGCACAGTACAGCTTTTTCATCTGGGTCCATGCTATCCTGAGTCAAATTAGAGCGAGTGTGCTAAGGCATGGTAGCTTGCACAACGCTCCTTTGTGACCCACAGATCCTGACATTCCCCTCAGTGTGAACCCTCATGGCCGTGCATAAGGCTGGCTGCAGGTTCACTGGGCCACAGCAACCTGACGGTGCGTGTCTGTGAAGCCTCTGTCCTACGCAGCATGGCGGCTATAACTTGGTCACTTATTAGGACCAATAAGCACCCTTGTTCTATAGAAAGACCCACATAGAGTGGAACTATTTTGCCCTGGGAGTGAGCCAGTTTAAGCCTGCCCCTCCGGGCTCTCAGAGCCTGCAGGCCAGCTGCATTTGGCCATAGTGGCTGACAGAATGCCACAATTAAGTCACTTCAAATTTCCTGACCCTGGGACACCATGAGAGACAATAAATAATTGTTGCTTTAGACCACCAAATCTGGGGTTGAACAGCAATGGATAACTAGTGAGAGACAAAACAAACATTGCCTTAAGAGCAGGAAACTTGGAAAGGTCGAGGAGCAGTGGTGAAGGCCTCCTCCCCGTGTATCTCCGGCCTCCCTGCCCTTCGGGTATTCACATACCTAAGTCTGCTCTAAGAGTTTGACTCGAGATCAGCACCGAAAGAGGTGTGGCCCAGGCCCATGGCTTATTTTCCAGTTTCGCAGCTCATTGGACAAAGCTGATCATGGCCTCTTTTATGAGCTTCTCCTTTCTTGATCCCAGATTGTCAGAGATTCCATGGTAGCTTTTTAGAAGCTTGGCTTTAATATTACTGAAGTTTCTTCTTTTCTATTGGTCAGTATCTGAATATCGCAGACTCAGGTCCTGGAACACCACTTTTTTGACTGTGTGTCTATCCTTTAATAAATAAACTTCACAGTCCTCTGGTTTTAAACAGCAGGTCTCTGATGAAAAACTACAAATGAGTGGCTCAAAGGCGGTTGTAGGCTGGGACAGCAACCTGAACACGAGACCCACATCATCATCTGCTTTTCAAGCATTGCACTAACACAGGTGCGAAAGCGGTGACCTTGTGCCGAGGGCTCAGTGTCCCTTCCTTGCATCAACAGCTGGGGACCACTGCAGCACAGTGTTGTGTGTGAGGGCATGCAGTGAACACGAGCAACTCCTAGCCACGCTGCTGCCCACCACCCTATAGCTGAACGCACACATCACCCTGCCCATTGCCCGCTCTGCCCTATGCTCATAGACCTGTCCCTGTCTTGGCTGCGTCTCAAGCTCCCACAAGGCCATTGCATGGGCTGCCGCGGCACCTGCCCAGGCTCTCCCCTGCACATGCACATGGCACTCGCTCTCTTGGCTCTGAGGGGCAGTTTCCGTGGCCTTCTGATCTCAGAAGCACCTGGACGTTCTCTAATACGTTGTTTCATTTTCATCATCATTAGGGTACTTTTCCTACATTTTTCTTTCTGTTTGCTGATGTTTCTAGCCCCCCTGCCAGAATGTAGATTCCGTAAGATTAAGAATGTTATGACTCGTATTGATTCATGTATTACTCCATGTTACAACGGTTCTGAAATGCTGCGAAATCAACACATAAGTGTTTAATTAATCCCTGCCAATAGGAGGAAGGCAGGAACAACGTTCTTATGAGCCAACCAGTTGAGGAAGTACTTGCTTTCAATGAAATAAAGGAGACAATGTGATTGGTGTGAAGTGTGGGGTGATGATGCGGGGTCGGGGTGTGAATGCCAGGGGGTGCAATAGCCCTATGCTCAGGGTCAGGAGGATTCTGGGGGACACAGAGTTTTGAGGTCCACCATAACAAATGGCCTGTCTCAATGGGATTCTCTTTCCTAAAATGATTCCCCAGGAAAACAGAGCATCCAGTTACCTTGGAGTACATACACTGCATCTCGTAATCCAAAGTGCTCTCTCAATTACTTGTTTAGAGCCATAATGTAATGTTTTGGCAGAGAGATTAACCTGAAGCTGCCTTAATTGGTGCTACTTCAGGATACTTAGGAACTTGTCAGATACAATCAATTTTAAAAAGTTTAAAGATTTTAACATTGATTTAAATAATTTTTATAGCTGTGGCCTACCCACTACAATGTTTAGCATCATTGCAGTAAGGTTTTTAGCAATCATTTCAAAAAGCAAAATAACAAGTATAAGTCACAGATATATACAATTGTGAAGAACAAAACAGCCAATATATTATGCAAAAAAGGTAGTGGTGGTTTAGAGTATAATTCTAGCTATGGCTTCTTAGAAATAAAAGGGAGTCTAATGGAAAATGCACAGGGATTTATCATTACTTTGACTGCAGAGGAAAGCCGAGGCATGTGCTTTGGTCACAGGGAGATTCCCAGTTCGAGGCGTTGTTCCTCCTGATAGATGATAGTAAGCACGGGCGACAAAGAGCCCGGAGAGAGAACCCTGCAGAGAGAGATGGATGGCGGCTGGTTCTCTGAGGCACCGAGTGAGCAGGAAAGGGGACTGGAGCCGAGCGGGGAGTGGAGCGCTGTGCAGTGCAGGGACGGGTTCTCTGGATGCAGAGGTGCAACTTGGTGCACGTGGAACCCGAGGCAGAGAGATCGCTGTGCCCCACACCCTCACGTGGGTCACCTTGCCCTGCCCCTCACTGCTGTCCACTTGACATTGGAGGCATCAGAGTGTCCGCTTTCAAAAGTAGACTGAAAAGTGCACAGGAATATCCCAGGAGAACCGGGGCTTCTCGCTCTCCTTTGGCTTCATAGATCATCATCACACGAGGCGCGCGTGGCCCTGCTCTCGGTGGAGTCTGCGCCTCTCCTTCCTCCTGCCCTGGAGGCCCCTCCGTCACAGCACTGCCTTAGGAGAAAGCTCAGCCCCCACCCCGTCTTCCAGGAGTCGCCTCTTTGTGGCTGCCTGGCCCTGGTGTGTCAGCCTATTGGACGGAGAGTGTGAGCTCCCTCTCTAAATCCACTTCCAACTCTGGCGTTTTCAGTGTCTATAAACACTGAGCTCATCCAATGGCTTTAAATAATAAAACAAGGTGGAAAATAATGAACGGGCAGAAGGAGTTGCATGGACAATTTGTGCTGTGTGCAAGTCTTTTCAAGTTGACTAATGTAACATTGTTCTCCAGGAGAAGAAAACGTCAGCATTTTATTTTCAGAATTACCCTCATCCAAATTAGGTCACAGGAGGGTGAGAGCTGTGAATTTGAAAGGCCCAGAGCATCTTTTAGGGGATCAGAGCTCTTGATTCACTTTGCAGTGCCAGGGCTGGGAGAGGAAAGGCCACAGCTGCGTGGCTGTGCAGGAGGAGGGCGGCTGCCCTGTCCAGCGCGCTCCTGCTACCAGAACAATGTGCCTGCAGGCCAGGAAGTGGGCCTGTTATCAGCCTGCAGCAGGCTGGGAAATAATCTCTAGCCACCGGCCACGGTGGGCGCACATCTCAGGCCAGGTAATGAGAGCCTGTGAATTGCATCGGCCTGATTTTATTGCCCTTTGATTTTATACTTCTCAGCTCAAAATATTCCTATTGTTTTGTTTTGTCCTGTGCAGCCCCCTCTGCCTCCTCAAAGGAAGTCATATTAGGTGACCTTTCTCCTTCTTTCTTTTTTAAAATGTGAAGCCACCGCATTATCACAAACCTCTGCAGAAGCACACATGTGCATGCAGAATTAAATTTACCTGCCTTGGTTCCTTTTGTTCAATATCTGACCTAAATTAGACAAAGGCACCCCAGTCCCATGCTAATGACACAGGCGCCTGCCAGCCCTGCTGCTTATTGGGGTCCTGGTCCCCAAGCAAGGGAGGGACTCAACTCCATCAAGGCCAGCCCCAAAGACCCTCAGCAGGAGATGGCTCTTGCGTCAGCTTTTGTGTGTTCAGAGGCATCGGGCAAGAAGTAAGACCCTGGGCTGTGGAGATCCACTCTCTCCATGTTGCCTTGTCAGCCACCACGAGGCTCCGGTTGGTCTTGGAACGCATTCCACCTAAGCTGTTTTTTATTGCAGTGGGTGTGGGTTAGGGTTGGGGACACGTTCGTTGTCCAAGCAGCGTGGCTTATACTTTCCTTCACATCTGTTTCTGTGACGTTCTATGTGCACTGAAAGGGAAGCAGGGCAGAGATGAAAGAGGAAAACAGACCTCTGAGAAGACCAAACTGCACTCTCTCAGAGGAGCACACCCTGCTGGGAGCTGACAGCCAGCGTCTCCTAGTTCTTGGTATGAGAAAGCCAGCCGGAGGAAGTAGCGCCCGGGACAGACAGGTGTGATGAGACCCCCGCCTCCTGGGCTCTTGCAGTTCTAAAAGTTCCTCTTTCCATTTTAAAAATACGTAGAGACTGGCGATAAGAAACAAAAAAAAGGCTTTATTTAAAAATTTATATGCAAAAGATTTCAAAGAGAACTTCAAAAGGTGTTAAACTTAAAAATAAAAGAGCATTAAAAAGGGTACAAGACATTTTTATAACTGTAAGTCTGGAAGTAGTTTTTCAGTAACATTGAAGTATAGAAGTTATAAAAGACAGGTTTGGCAATTTTACAAACTTGCTACAGTGAAAGACATTCAGAAATGAAATTTAAAAATATGTTGACGTCTAAAAACAACCTTAATATATGAGAGGAAAAGGAGCTATACACAAAATATTTAAATAATTTTAATAAAATTATCCAATAAAAGATAAAAGACAATCAAATAGAAAGCTGAGTAAATAAATAGGAACTAGGTAGCGAAAAATACAAATGATAGTAAGAGATAAAATTATCGATTTCACTGGAAATCAACTTATTACACCCACAAGATATTTATAGCACTGCATTTGGTAAATTTAAGGAAAACAGTGGCATGTGTCTTTGGTTAGATTACAGGAAGCAGTCATCTTCCCTAAATTCGGAGAAAAAAAGCTACAGTTGAGGGTGAAAATTTGGAAGCTTAGTGCAGGCCAGCCTGGGCCCACGGATTCCACTGTAATGACACTTTCTACAGAATGACGGTACCGTGGCCAAGGACTCGCGCCAAGCCAGTAACAGAGAGCAGGAGGAGCTCCTGAATGCCCACTCCAAGAAGAGCAATTAGCAAAGAGTCTCCTGCGCCTCCCATGCATGGAACAAGGCGGAGTCAGGCAGAAAACTTCCCTGCACAGTTGTATTTCTGTACGACAGGGTCGCAAGCCATTAAGTGTCCTATTGTCTCATCTACATTAAATAATAAGGTCTATGTATATGCATCATTTCAAGGAGAAGGTATTGTTCGGATGCACTCTCAATTACTTACCTTTCTTTTTTTCTAGAACAGGGAATGGAAAGATAGGAGGTGCGGTGACTTTTATGTTTTGTGCACTGTAGTTTTTTGCTTGGATCTTTCACCAATAAATCCACTCATTTTTGTAATTGCAGGAGAGGAATTAGAGAAAAATGTACATCCTGGTCATTTAGCTAATTTATTTTAATAGGCAGAGGCGTTTACTCTGTTTAAAGTTAATGCGAAAAACTCTGGGGAAAGATCAGTGACTTCTTTATTTTCCCAGATAAAAATTAGCTCACTTTATGGCAAAGGCTGTCAAAACAACAAATACTTAGAGGCTGAAGTGAGGCTGACTGGTGGAGTGCTTGCCTAGGATGTTCAAGAGCCAAAACAGAACTAAAGGGGGAGCGGAGAGGGGGGAGAGAGAGAGCAGAGGGAAAAACGGGGGTGGGGGAGAGAAAGGGAGGGAGCAGAGAGAGACAGAAACAGAGACAGAGAGAGAGAAGAGAGAGGGAGAGAAAGAGAGAGAGGGAGAGAGAGAGGCTGAAAGGCATTTACTTATTATTCCTTCGTTCATTCTAGCACTAGAGTGCTACAGTGGGGTTTGCAGACTCTAGTGCCAGCGTTAGAAATTCAGAAATAAAGAGTACCAAGTCCCTGCCTCAGGGAGATCTCCTTTTCCTGACCAGCCTGGGGCATCTGGTGCGTCAGTAATGCCAGATGGCATGAAGTCCCCCAGTAAACCACGGGCTGGACTCGGAATCCAGTGGTAGAGCCACCTGTGGTACTATGAGGTCATCAGCTGGGCCTCCCTGGCCTCCATACTTCTGAGCACACCTCAAGGAGCTGGTGGAAGAGCAAGTCCGTGCTTGCTGTGAGAACATTCCAGAGCGAGCGGATCCAGAGAGCAGCCATGGGAGCACAGGCCTCTACCAGGCACGGAATAGGAAAAGGAAGAAGAGGTTACAGAAAGGGGAGCAAGACTGAGGAAGGAAGAAAACACATTTTATTTACGTGCCAAATAGTTTACGTCCATTATTTAGTCTTCTAACTCCAGTATCACATTTGTTTTGGGGAGAAAGAAGCTGAGACTGGGAGCACCTGAAAGAAGCTGCCTAAGGCTCCACGGCCATCTTGCATCAGGACTACATTTGCTCACAGGGCTCTTTCAACTGTGAGACCATGGAGTTCTAGACCAGCAGTCATCAAAGCCAGGAGCATTTCAGAAACTTTGAATCAAAACCCCAGGCAACGGCCCAGTCATCCATAATTTTAGGACTCTTCTTAAGTGACACTGGTGATGGGTCAGTGAAGTCTAGGAAGTCCCTATCTATAGGAAGTTATCCCTCGGCAGGTGGGAAAATGGGTGTCCTGAAAGGTCAGGCAGCCAAGAGCCTTTGTGTCCCTCGGCAGGGCCCCGGGACCTGCAGCCCATTCTGGGCCTGTGCAGGTTTCGGACTGCAAAGCACGGCAGAGCAGGGCTTCTCTCCCAGAGCACTGCTCCAAGATTTACTCACAATCTTGTGACAGTGCAGGTTTTCTTCATGGTACGGGAGAGGGAAAGATCCTGCCCTCTCAGCCAGTTTTCCCCTGGTGCCCGTGCTGCTGGCCTGGAGACCACGGGCCACCATGCACAACCTTAGTATGTCCCACCGACCTTGCTAGAGCTGTCCGGATCTAACTGTGGCTTAGAAATGACGAAAGCAGTGGTGTTCCTGTGAGTTGGTGGCAGTGACCCTACACACTGGAACTCAGTGACAAACAACAGTGTTTACGCAGATGGATCATGGCATTGGGAAAGTGGTGGTGGCAAGAGGTCAGAGTGGGGAGGACTGAAAGTGGCAAGGGACACAGATATGAAATCTTCAAATTGAAAACTCAAACTAGGCCTACACAGAGACTATGAGGAGAAAGGAGAGATAATTACACCAATAACATGAGTCAAATCTCCCAAAGTCATGGCATCATTAATCTACATAAATGGAAATTTTTTAACTTGATAAATCCAGATAATTGCCATGAGGGAAGTTGCTTAATCACTCTGGATCGGGACAGATGTTGCAGCATCGAGCGTAGAGGGTCCATCTCTGGGCCCTCTTTCTCCAGGTCTTGACATTTTTTGGCTACCCTAAGAGACCGCTGGGCAGTTTCCAGACCCCCACCTAAGCAGTGGTTCACAGTGTGACCTAATTCTCCAGGCGTGGTCGGCAAACACCCTCTGTGGATTCGCTTCCCTGCCCTGAGTTTCATGTCTGCCTAAGAGAAAGGTCAAGCAAATTAAGATACATTGTCTTGACAGCCACGTGGCTGCTGTGCCTTCCCTTCCAGAAAGGGCAGGAGGCAGCATGAATAAAGCTGTGTCTCCCTGCTTCTCCTGGCAGAGGGACCTTCTTTTAGGCCTCCTAACAAGGTGACGTTAGCCAGGACATGAACCTCACTGTGCTATTTAGGTGTTACAATCTCTAGCTCTTTCCCAGGGCCACCCGCTCCCAGGTCCAAAGGCTTGATCTAAGGAGTCCAGGCTGAACACTTTATCCTTTGTAACAAAGTGTGCCTGGGTTTATCTCCACTTGCAGCTGATGTCCCGGGGACACCGGTGCATCCCACTCAGCTCCATCCACCCAGAGACAGCATTGGATTCCACAGGTTAAGGGCTCAGACCCACAGCCTGCTGCACCTCAGGCAGCAGTCACCAGCAGAAGGCTGTCGCCTCTCCGACTGACAATGGCTATAAGCTGGCTTTCCCACTGGCTACCCATGCAGTTGAACCAGTTTGCTGGGCACTCACAGAATTCACGCATGCACTTTGCCCTACCTTTTCCGTTATTTTAAAGTGTGTTGTGAGGGATGCAGTCAAAGAGCCGGAGGAGCCAGGTGGAATCGATGCTTCGGGTGCAGTAGAGGAAAAGCCCCAGGGGTTGTCCTGGCTTCTCCCCACCTCCAGGAGCCTCTGTGGAGTCAGCCACCAAGGAGCTTTCATATTTTGGGGGTTTTCTGGTGACTTCACGTAGTGGCCACCACTGATCACACCCTTGACTGCTGATAACCAATGTAATCTTTATCCCCCTGCCTTCCTCAGAGGGGGGCCAGAGTGGAAGACAAGGAGAACAAGGTTAGAGCTCATTATGGTTTGCATCTGGTTGCCCGCCCCCCCAAGTCACATGTAGTCATGGGGTGGCCTTTGGAGTTAGTGATTGGTTCATGATTCAGTGCTGGGATTACAGGGGTGAGTGTCCAGCAGCAGATATTCTGCATACAAATGGAAGAAAGAGGGGGGAGAGGTTAGCGAGCTACTCTATGGCAGCCCCTCTTTTCCACTTTCATAAAATGCTGCCCTCGTCACATGCCACTGTGCCTTGGAGCCAGCTGAGTGTGCACTGAAACCTCCACTAACTGTGAGATAAATAAACCTTTCCCTCCTAATGTTGGCTGTCGGGTATTTTGTCCCAGCAACAAGCAAAAATTAACTAAGACAGAGCTCCAAGTCCCAACTCTCTAATCCTTCCCAGGCCTTTCTAGTGAGTTCCCCCAACCAGAAGGCACCTAGGAGCCTCCAGGTTACAGGCATCTAATCAGTAAGCAAAGCCATGGTTCATGCTCAGGAAACTCACTGATCTCATTCAGCCTTACTGCCCAGCTGTACAACATGAGAAGTAATCCTACAAGTTTCATGGGCTTTGATTTAATTACTGAGAGGCCTCGTTTATGCATTGTCTGAAATGAGCCAGTCTAAACAAGTAAATATATAAATAAAACTCAAAGCAATTTATAAATTTAAATTATTGGTATGAACCTTTCTAAGGCACTCTTCCTAAGAGGCATCTTTCCCTTCTTGACTTTCTTTGTCCTATATTTGATATTTAATGACTCTAGGTCATCTCTGGGAACAACATTCATGGTACTGTGCTGAATTCTAGAGATACCAAGAACCGCTGAAGGCCATGGTTATTTGCTTCTGCAGAAGGCTGCAGCAAGTCACTGGGCTTCTGAACTCACTTGGCCTCCTTTCATACTTTCTGCTGGGGGCCCAGGCGTGAGGTTCAGCTGCAGAAAGCTCGACTTTCAGTCAATGAACATCTTCCCCCCGGTGTCTGTTTCAATCCCTCTGAGTCTCGCTTTTGGCTCTGGTTCTCAATGCGAGATGCATTCACCGCTGGGGGTTCGCAAGACATTTTCAGAGAGTTGCTGGGGTCACATCTATGCTTTCCCCATGCTCAGCCTGTGTTCACACTCTTTATTTGCCCATTTCAGCTTGCCCTAATAGCGCACATGCAGGGACGGCTCACACTCAGGTCATTTGCACTAAAGAGGTGAAGTCATGCGAGGCTGCAGGTGGCCAGTGCGGGCCTGATGACCACGTCGCCTGGGCCAGAGAAGGCCAGCATAATACAGGGCTGCTCTGAGGCATCACAAAGCGAATGCATTCCATCTCAACTTGTCAATGCTCATGTTATCACTATCATGCTATTGAAGAGTGCACATGTGTCTCAAAGAACAATGTTTTCCCAGAAAAAGAAAAAAAGCTTCTTTGATGGTGCGAGTTGCCAGCTGCGGTGGCCATTATTTTTGCTCGGGCCAGCATGTTTATTTAAAAGAACAACTCACAGATAAATGTGGCATGCGCTGACTTCTTTTCAAAAAAGATTTATTAGAAGTGAATGATGGACCACTGTCACTTGGAAGAAAATCATTGACAGCATTTGTTGACAAAAATGGAATTTGATCTTTCAAGCTAGAATTGATTTTGGAAACCCAGTATTATTTCACTTTCATCAGTTTGACTGGTTCCTAGTACCTAAATATTTTTCTGGTATGATTGGTGGTAGCAGTAACAGATGTGATTTTTTAAAGTTGTACAGTGAAGCTTGTCACCATTTACAAAATCTGCATATCTCAGTGAATAAAGTTGTTAAATGATTAATATTAATGTTTCAAAATGATGATGTGGAACAAAGAAAAATCTTTATTTGCCAAGCTTTTCAACAGAAGAAACAACGAATAGTGTGTGTGATTATGTAATCATATATCATTAATAATTGTCTATAATCATATATTACATATCATTTATCATATATGTATATCACTTTATATTTATTATATTTATGTTTTAGTTAATGACAGATGCATAAATGAGAATGGTCTGTGAGATTAGAGTGGAGCTAAAAATTTTCTGTCACCTAGCAGTGTCACAGCTGTCAAAGAGCACGGGCACAGTGCTTTGCCCATATGTTTGTGGTGACACTGGTGAAAACAAACCTGTCTCATTGCCTGTGATATGGCACATTCAGTTGCATGTGATGTGTAACAATTACACATTTGTGCCTGCTGTGTCCCTTGACTGCATCCACAAGCCACACTGAGTGACAGCCCTGCAATGCCAAAGTTTGTGTAGGTGCACGCCGTGCATTTTGCATCATGAAGAATTCATCCAGTGATGCCTTTATCTGAAGATATCCTTGTATCCCCATGGCAGGGTCTGTGTATGTGTGTGTGTGTGTGTGTGTGTGTGTGTGTGTTTGTGTGTGTGTGTATATGTGTGTGGACAAGGAATGAAGAAACAGAGAGGGAGAAGTAGTCCAGGCTATAACAGAGCTTGAGAAGGCTAGGATCTACTATCAGCGAGGTAGAGACCCCGGAAAGCCACTGGGGTAGCTCTGCCAGGGGTCGAAAGCCTGAGGCCCAGTGAGAAGCACAGGTGCCTGGTGGGGAGCGGATCTCCCAGCTGCATGGGCCAGGCAGACAGGGCACCTCTCCCCTCCTTCACCTTGCTCGACTCAGGCCCTCCTCCATGGATAAATGATACTCCACACGATTGGGAACATAACCTGTGCATTTTAAAGCAACTGAATCAAAAATGTTCATGGCATGCTTGTAGATTCTGCACTGAGACCAACATTTAAGAAGCTTAAAGTTAAGTTTCGTTGTGTACCAGAGCATCCCCACTTCTCTGAGCATGCTATTCGCAATGCTTTCTTTTCTAACTTTATATAAGGTGACATATTCTTCACATATTTCAGCCAGAACAACCTAACACAACAGATTGAGTGCAAAGCTATCCAGGAGAGCTTATGGGAGATTAACTGCTTTATATTAGATGTTGAAGACATTTGCAAAACATGAAAACTCCTCTCACACAATTTTATTTTGGAAAATATTTGTTATAGGTCTAAATACAATGAATTTGTTACCTTTTTAAAAAAATAAATCATCAAATGGTTAATTTTGCTCTCATAGATAATTTCTAATATGGTAAATTTTGTTGCTAGGATACAATGAAGTAAGTCCTTGCAGGTCCTCTTTAACCTGTGAAGACGCCATAGGTCCTGAGACCAAGATGGTTGACACGCAGCTCTCCCTCCGCTCTGCTCACCCCAGCTTGCGTGGCTCACTGCCCCACACCACTCGCCCTCAGCAGGTCTTCTACCTGGCTTCTTGTCTGTGTTCCTCCTGGACCCTCAGCCCCTCCAGGACAGGCACAGCCAGCCGTGCTTACTGCCACCCTCCCCTGCCTTTGCTGTGACTAACACAGATATGTGACAAATTGTGCTTGACGGTCAGCCTTCCTTCAAGGCACTGACCGAATGGACATGATAGTGGAGGATGCAGCCCCCCGTCCCAACTCCTGAGAGGATGTAGGGTGACAGGACTCCTGGTAGCTCAGGAGATGACCACGTCGGTCCCGAGGAAAAATCCAGGTCACACACTCACCGCAGTCTTCCCTACTGAGAGGGTAGAAAGACAATTGGTGACATGCCATCTGCATATAGTAATGGATACCTTTCCGTTATTGTTATTATTGCTTTGACATTTCATGGTAGTCCTTACTACTGAGTGGTGATAGCTTGCTATTTATTTGGTCAACTGGTTACCCTTTCCACTAAAAGACATGGATTTTATACTTTTCATTGCAGTATTATTTGTAATTAATAAGTGGTGCATATTATACATTCAGTAAATACTTTGAAAAGATATATTGTTTTATCATTAATTCTACATATATATGATTCAATGGCTGATGTATACACGTAGAGTCTTACTAAAAAATGATACCGTAAACTGAGCTAGCTTTTCATTGTTGTCGTAAAATACATTCTATGCTGAACCTGCAAGGAGGAAAGTCTTCCTTTAGCTTATGGCTCCTGAGATTTCATAAGCTTATAGCTTATGAGCCCATGGCTGCTTGGCCCCACTGGCCCTGGCTGGAGGTGGCATGGTAGGGAGCACAGCATGGAGCACGTGGCTGAAGGAGAGAGGCAAGGTGAGCCAGGGGTCCCAATGTCCCTTTTGATGCCATACTTCAGAGGCCTACATTCCTCAACCAGGCAGCATGGCCTGAAGGTTCCCTCAGCCCTAGCAGTGCCATGAGCTGGTGACCAAGCCTTCAAGCCAAAGCACTTTAGGGAAGACTTATTTGAAAAATATCAGGCTTTTTAAGAGCAAGATGCGCACCTTACCTTATAGTCTGTCTAGGTTTGAGTTTCTTGCAAAGGGAAAAATATAATACAGGACCCGTTTTATAATATTATTTTATGAATCACCCAAGAATCAAAGATAAGAAATGTAGGAAATCTGTCCACACACATAAACACTAAGGACTCCATCTGAGGACCTGGATCCTCATATCCTGCATGAGTCCAGCTGAAAACTAGGGCTCATAAGAATGCCCCCCACAAGCCATCCTGGAGGCCCAAAGCCCACAACAAAATCTCACGCAGGTCCTCTTCACAGATCTGTGCAGAGAAGGCCCAAAGGTCAGTGGTGGATGCGAGGAAGTCTAGGCCGGCAGGATGAAGCATCTGTGCAAGCAGGCTGAGGATCTGAACTGGAGCTAGGAAGCAATGCTCAAAGTATGCACCAGAGCTCCCCCAAAAGTACTATAGCCATCCTAGCAATAGCGAGGTCCTGAACTCTTCCAGAGACAAGGAAAGCCTAGTCCCCACCAGGAACGCCGAGGCGACAAGCCCACGAGGCCAAGCAAGCACCATCCTCCCCTCTGGAGCCAGGAAGCCATGCTCAAGATGAGGATCAGGTCTCCTCCAGAGTTCATCGGGAAAGCCAGGTGACCAGTCCTCCAGCAGGACAGCCCAGGAGAGCTTGCAGCTCCCAGCCGCTGCAGCAGCTTCTCCAGCCGGTGCCCCAACAGCGTTCCGGCAGGTTCTCCGTTCTGCCTTTAGGCTGCTGGCAACAGCCCTAGGTGGGCCCCCAGCACCCAGCACCACGCTAGTTTAATTCAGCTGCGTGTGGTAAGTTGATCTCCAGTTAGAAATCCACCACATAGTCCTTAGAGTCTTTTGGAAATAGTCATTACCTCTGGCAATAGTCAAGGCGGGCTTCTCTGGCCCCATGGTGTCCCTTGTGTTTTCAGGCCAAGTGAGTGCACCCTGTCTCCGTCCTGGGGCGCAGTGCCTCTTCCGCGCGGAGGGTCCTTGAAGAGCTCCTCTGCTCCCTGTCTCCCCCTCCCTCTTCAAGGTCTCGCTCCAGACTTCTTAGATTCTCTTCTACCTGGCCCTCTGCTCTCTGTGGGCTCCACGCTTCCTCCTCTCCGCGCTTATCTCACTCCTTTGTCGTCATCTTGGAAGCCCTGAGCTGCCGGCTCCCTGAGGAAAAAGGTCGTCTTGAGCTTCTGCATTCCCGCTGCCTAATACAGCGTTGTTGGATTAATGATCATGATGAATAAGCTTTTCTTTAAGCAGGGAATTGCAAAACATAGAGCATCGTGCAAGTATTGTTTAAATCTTTAGATAATGTCAACTGGACTATGTTGAGCAATACAATAATAATTCATTTATTTGATAATTTTCCTGAGACAAGCGCAACATACTTTTCTATTTCCTCTTTATTTTTCCATGCCCCGTGCTTGATGCTTAGTTGAATTGTACGTCTTGGAACGCCTCTCCCCATTCTGTCTGAGAGCAAGGGAAGGATCGTTTTTCATTTGTTGAGTACGGGATGGGCATGGCTAATGTAGAAGTCAAAGTCCTTTCAGTCACTTTCCATTGCTCCAGACAATAGTGCACTTGGAAATGAGCAGAATCAATAGTGAGGTATTAGATCAGGAATATGGAATTTTCTTCCAATAATTTTTTTTTTTTTTTTTTTTTTTTGGTGGGACCAGGATTCAAACTCACAACCTTACACTTGCCAGGCAGGCATTTGTGCCCCGGAGCTATCTCTCCAGCCCCTCCAACGAAAATTTCTAAACTGCAAAATAATTAACTAAAAGTAAGTTTTAGATTTTCCTATTCCGTGTGGCCTTTCCCACCTCAAAATTCCTCTAGCAATTATGAGGATTATTAGTTGTTTAATTTTCATGGCCGTGGAATCTGTTCTTTTGTTCTACCTTGCTACTTGAATTTTTCATAGTTATTTAGTTTTCTGTGTTTATCTATTGTGTCCTCTGTTGTGCTGTGATTTCTTTAACAATGGGGAGACTGTTTATCCTTCACTGAAGTGCATAGAAAGCTTTGTTTCTCAGAGTTTGTTATGACCTTTGTAGGTGTCTCTGCAGATTAGAAAAAAAGAGAGGAAAGGAGAGGAAGGGGGGACAGAGAAATCTCTATAAGGAAGAGATTATGAACCCTAGACCATAAAACCCTGTGTTCTCGCACATCCCCCTGCCCAAGTCCAGAAAAAGCAGCTCCGATTTTATAACTTCATGAAATTTTAATGAAGGATTTTATGGACAGAGAATTTAAGTACTTGAGTTAGGTAGCCACTAACCACTTAGGCATATCATCTGTTTTATCAAATGCTGTTCTTCCCCAACTACTGTGTGAGATCCCTGAGGATAGCGATTATGGTGTCATCTGGATGTTGGAAAAATGAATAACCTTAACAAAGAAGGCATTATGCAGAGTTGGACCCCATCAATGTCTAATTGGCTTAGAATATGCACACACAAGAAGCCTTCTTTTGCATCTGGGCTGATTTGAATGAATGGTGATGATATAATGGTTTGGCTAAACTGAGACTCTTGAAAATCTGAGGAGTGGTACAGGAGACCCTCATATATATATGGAGACTTTTCCTGGAAACACAGGAGTAATAATCACTCTCCTGGGTGGGTTCTTGCCCCTGGGTGGGCTAATTTAAAGATTCAGCCGTTGCTTAGGGCCCCTCAGGCCCTATTGGTTTCCACTTGTTAGAAATCGTTGACACTTGCAAGAATCCACCCATTCCTGCTCACACTGTAGATTCACCAGCCTATTCCTCTTAAATGCTTGGGTGACCTTAAATGCCTGGGCCATGCGGCCTTTGGTGTTGCCATTCCTTGAGACTTGGCTAAAGTATTCCACAACAGTGCTCAGATCCAGGTTCCCGACTCTAAGGGATGCAGAGAGGAGCCCAGTCTCCAGCTGACAAAGACCCTCTCAGTGTCTCCCACTTCATCCACTGGTACCCTGCTAGATCCTTGATGAACTTCTCTCCAAGAGGGGAAGTCAGTGCCCAAGATGTGAGCCACGTGGGGTGCACCGCTAATAAGGGGGGGGGGGCATTCCTCTGGGCAGGAGGGGACCCTTTGAGTTCGACAACTCCACCTGGAGCAGTTAGGTCGTTTCAGGTCAGCGGACACTGCAGGCTCCCATGGCGGCCATCCAGCCATCTCACAGCCCATTAGACACCCACGTGGTGGCTGTGTGACATAGCGCTTGTTGGTTTCTAGAGTGAAGGGGTGTGGTCAACCAGCAATGAATTTCAGGAGTGAGGGAACCATGGAGGACCTCCTTGACAATCCTGGCACTTGGAGCTTGGGATTTAGGGCAGGCCGTTTAGGAGCATGACTGTTACTCTTGAAGTGCAGAGGGTCAACCTGCAATACATCTAGCTTTACGGGATGCATTCTATTATAATGATGTTACATCCTGTTCATAAAATTACAAATGTCTCAGAGGAAAGGGGTTAGTCAGATGTTATACTGTCAGGGCCCTGGACATGTTTATTCAGTCTGGGGTCAGGGCATAATTATTAAACACTCCTGGAAAAAATAAATTGACATTTTAGACTGAAAATCACATCGCTTCTGGGTTGTGTGCCTACTGGCTCCGTAAGGATATTATAATGTCCCCACAGTCATGAAGCAATTTATATGCTGGCATGAGATTCTTACAAGGTAGTCCTCCTAATCTCCCACAGAGCTGAAATCAGCTCCTCCTCTCTGATGGGGCCCATGGCATCCACTGTGAGCACCCACAAAGCCCACTTGGTTCCAGGGGTAGAGTAGGTGTCATGTCCCCATAGGCCAGGGTGCTGGTCCCGTCCTCTTAGAACTCCCTGGCCTCACCCTGGAGACCTCAGGGGACAGCTCTGCATGCTGTGTACAGAAGAGGAGGGATGGACAGGCCAGCTGCCCAGGAGCTCCTGAGGAGACGCAGTCCCTGGCACCTGACATGGAAGGGCGGACACTGGCTCACTTAGGGCTTCTCCTGTCTCCTTCGAATCTTCCTTCATCTGTGGCTTTTGAGACTGTTTTTCCTGGAATGGGCCTTGCCTAGGACTTGGATACAAATGTTAATTTACTCCAAATGACTCTCCATAGAACGGGCTATGGCCTGGGAGAAGCCAGCTCTGCATAACCCAAAAGAGACCTGAGGTGACGCCATCACATTCAGCAGCACAGGCCCCTCAAGGGAGACCGGTGACACAGCGCTGTGCTGTGGAGGAGGGCACATGACTGGCCTTCCCTGAGTGAGGTGCACTGGGCCGTCTGCCCTGCCAGGCGTGGGTCTTGCACAGGGTGGGCATCCGGTGAGAGAAACCATGGCGTGGAAACCAGCACGCACAGAGCTGTTCCCACAGGCCTGGAATTTCCCGAAGGTTGTTTTTTAGGGTGGAATTTCCTCCCGGAACCAGAATCCACGAGCTAAGAGTCATCAGTAATTTTCATTAAAACCACATTAATAACAATGACATGATACAGGCTTTCTCCCATGGCCTTGCCTGGTTCTCACCGCGAACTTACCTGGCATGCCACCCGAGCTCCCTTGTTGAAATGAGAACACTCCGAGGCCCACTGCAAGCACTTCCTGCTCCACAGTCCCAGAGACTGCCCCAGCTGACTAGTGGCATATGTCTCCAGAATGCCCTGGTGAGGGGTTGAAACACCGGGTTTGGCTTGTCTCCTGCCAGCCTTACACTGAGCTCTGAACAATCCTCAAAACTAGATCTTAGATGATGGAGGACTGTCTGTCTTCCATGGGTGAATTTATTTTAAAAAAAATTTAACTATTTATTTATTTACTTACTTATTTGGTGAAGGTCTTGCTATGCGGCTCAGACCCACAGTGATCCTCCTGTCTCAGCCTCCCCAGCACTGGGATTACAGATGTGAGTCACCACACCCAGTTTTGGTGGTCAGCCTGGTGTGCCTGGGGATTCCAGGGCTCCCACGGCATGCGGCACCAGGGATCCACGCCATGGTTTCTCTCATCAGATGCCTGGTCCAGCAGGCACTTAGATCTCTGAGCTACCGCTGCAGGCTCTAGGCGAATTTATTTAATCTCCCTGTTTTACCAGCTTTCTCTGAGGCCGTGCCATGTGTCAGGAGGGGCACTGGGCCTGGCTGAGCCCATGGGAGTTGGGCGGCGGGTCCTCCTGTTCCCCAAGCTTCCCTCCCCCTAGTGGGAGAAGCGGGAGACTAAGCAGGCATTCATGCTCTCAGGTAGGTTGTTCAGCAGTCGTGATATTTGCTACCAGAGAATTTCTCATTGCTGGTGGCACTTCTGGGTGCCATGAAACCGTCAGCTACATTCCTGACCTCCGCTCCCTGCGTTCCAGGACACATTCCCTGTCACCAATCATATCCAGTTGTAGGAACCAACACGTCTTCCTTCAGAGATGGCCAAATGTTCCCTGTGAGAAAAAGCGCCCGGCTGAGAATCACACCCTAAGTGACAAGTGTGGTCAGGAGTAACGCTGGTTCTCCATGAGTCTGAAGTAGGGATCTCTAGAGAAATTTTCCAAGTCAGGAAGCCAGGCCCCTCAGGGCTCAGAGAGAAACAGGTGCGTTCCACTGTGCATGACCCGGGCACCTTCAGCAAAGGGAGCCCCGCGGGGTATGAGCAGGGCACAGGGAACTGTTCGTGCAGCAACGTGCGGCATCTCTAGGGCTGGCTGCAGGCTGTAGCAAGGCCATTCTGGGAAGAGAAGGGGAGAGCTGCCCTGGGGGAGACAGTCGGGCTTGGAGGAGCCACATCCAGTGGCGAAGTGCCGTGGGCCCCACCTGGCCCGCTCTTCTTTCTGCTCAGCTGCTGCACTCCTTGCTGGCCACCAAAGTAGAAGTCGAAGTGGCCCCTAGAAGTCTGATTTTCAGGAGAAAAGTGAGGTGAGACAGTCAGAAAGGTGCCTGGGGGTGCAGGACTACAGCCTCTACACAGCGGGTTTTCTTTAAGGTGACCCCACGCTGGGGTCCTGAAGGCCACGTCCCATTCACCCAGGGGAAAGGCAGCTGGAGGGAAGGCAAGTGCATGCCACGCGGCTTCTGTTCCGCTGCACTGTAGGCATGGGTGGTGCACTTTCTAGAGGATCCGGTGAGACTGTGCCCACCAGAAGGTGGGAAAGACCACCTCAGGTGAGTGTGGAGAGACTGTTTCCTTAGTAGAGTACAAAGGCTTCCACTAGAGGTCCCTAGAAGGGCCTAGAGGTCCTCAGAAGGGCCTAGAGGTCCCTAGAAGGTCCTAGAGGTCCCCAGAAGGGCCGAGAGGTCCCTAGAAGGGCCTCTAGCTTTCAGTCTTCAGTGGTAGGTAAATGAAGGAGCACAGAAAGGGGGAGAAGGAGAACAAGAAGAATGAGCAGGAGGGAGTGGAGGGGAGCTGGAGGGAGGGCGGGAGGGCAGCCTCTTTGTCACCCGTTCCTAGCAGCTGTCATCATCTGGGTTTGCATGAGAAATGCCCAAGTAATGGACACTAGCATGGTGGCCTCCACCACCCACCCGCAGACGGTGGCCCTCCCTGAGCTCGTTTCCTGCCCACCCCTGAGAGCCTAGATGCTTTGTTTGCTTTTTTCCTTGAAACAAAAGCCTGGGTAGATAATTTTCTGGGTGCCTAGCAACTGCCTTAGACCCCATGACAAGAAAGTCGTTAGCAGCCCAGAGGCGAGAAGCTGAGCAATGAGAGCAAACCAAGCTGCCTGGCACCCCAGGGGGACAGGACTCTACTAAGCCTGCCCCTTCCAGTCTTCCACAGCTGGAAGTCGACCACCCAGCTCTCCCAGTAAGGGAGAGGGGCTGAGCCCAGTGGTGAGCAAAGCCTTTGGAGTCTGTTTTGCACATCATGGCTGGCCAGGGGACCGGGGTTGGATGGCTTCCTGAGCAAAAGTGAGAGCAAGGGCCTCCAAGGACTGGCCAAGTCATCGAGACTTCTTTTTAAGGGACATTTAGGGACCTCAGCACATTGATGAGGTGCACAAGAATGTCTCCCCTGACCTGGGTTAGGTTCTGATGGTGTGAATATCTCCGACTTCCACCAAGATGGAAGCAGCCAGGCTTTTGGAGACAAAGTAGAGAGCTCACAGAGGTCAGGCAAAGGCCAGAGCCGCGCCCCTGACCCACAGAACTCAGGATTAGGCCTCCACGCAACCTGGACTTGCAACAGCCCCCGGCACAGAGGAGTAGCCAGGAAATCATGCACAAGTATTTTTGTTTCCCTGGTGCCGTGGCCAAGGTTTGGAAATGGAAACACCAACTCTCTGTGCATTCTTCTGCCTTAGGGTGGTACCAAGGGCATAGGTGGGTGAGCCTGGTCTCCCCAAGTGCTCTTGGGAGGACCAAGTGCTGGGTGGACCTCCGCTTGGAAACCACCTGGCTGCCTCCTCGGGTCTCCCCTCTGTCCTGCTTCCTGCACCATCTTGTCCTTGTCCTTGCTAATTTCCCAAAGTTAATACCTAATTAATAACTCCTGTGATGAAAGAGCTCCTAGATGAGCCGCAGTCCCCATTTACAATCTGCTGGTGATTGAAAAATTATGTTCAGTTCAGTAATAATTGATGGAAATGATCTCCTCTCTTATATAGCTGATTTGCTTTGTAATTGTGATTTAATAATGTAAATATCGCTTGTTTTCTTCTCAAGATGAATTGCCTTCTGATTGGTATGTTACAACCTTTGCGGGACATTCTTCACTCTTTGTCTCTGTGAGGCTGTAGGGGTGATGTAGTCCTTATTGCTCACACACACACACACACACACACACACACACACACACACATTTTATTCCAGTAGCTAGAAGCAATGCATCTAATTTTGTAAGCAATGTACAATAATAAATAAGAACCATGAATATGTTCTAGAAATAACCTGACTCAACTCCTTCATATTCACTCTGATAACACAAGGAGCCCTGCGTGCATAAGCAATGCAGTTGAACACGGAAAATCAGAGACGGATGGTCCGTGAGTCTGAGCTGCAGTTTGCTAAATGATGAAGTTCGAAGATAGTGGATCTTCCCCTTGTTCTGTTGAACTATTCTCTTCTTTATGCACTTGTATCCATATGTATCTATCCATGTACGCATGTTTAAAGGCAAAAAGCAGTAAATACCATAGCCATTGACATTTATTCCATTGCTTACTGTCAGGGACAATATTCTAGTGAAAAAATACCCTGTACGGTTGAGTACAATAAACTCAAGGCCATGCTACAAAAGTCTCTAAGCCTGTCAGGACTCACTGTCTTCAGAAGTTCCCTCCATAAGTGCCCTCGCACTCTGCAGAAGTCACCTGCCAGGGACCCAGGCTCTAGCTCAGCTTCATAAGGAGAGGAAAGCAATAGTCTCTCGCAAGCCACGTGCTCATGCCTGGGGTCCTGCAGGCCAGGCTTGCTGTGTAGGACCCCCATCACCCCATCCATTCTCCTTGACTACGTCCCTAGGAACAACACTGTCTGCCAGGACACACAGCCTGTGTCTCCCTAGGCAACAAAGCCAACACAGATGATCTGAAATAATGGAGAACTTGGAGAGTTCTGCGCGCAGGACTCCATTGTTCCAGGTAATGCTGATAGAGGAACCAGGACAGGGGTGACCACTTAGTGCAAAAAGCCCTAGCAGTGTCAGGCAGGGAGGGTGGCTATGCAGGGCCAGGGTGGGGTGGCCTGGAGCTCAGAGCCTGGCCAGCCCTGGCCACCTGGACCATCATAGCACATCACAGTGTACTCAGATCCAAGACCAGAGCCTGTCTGCATTTCTAGCACACATCGGATCCATGCCTTCATCCCCCATACCCGGATGCTGGCTCCTACGTAGGGGCTGGCACTGCTCAGGGTCTACCAAGGGTACGGAAACTCTGCATGCTGGGCCTGAGGCAGAGACCAGTGGCCGAGGGACCTGGGAAATGGGCTGGCCAGTCACTGCGCTTGCAGCAGAGGATGCTGAGGCTGGCTGAAGCGCAGTGCCCCCCCCCCCCCCCCCGGAGGTCATGTCTGGTAGATGGTGGAGCAAGGACTGGATCCTGGATCTTTCCATCTCCTTTGCCTTCTCAGCACTTGTCCTGACCTATGGTGACCAGGGTCACCTTAGCTGGTGGGTGGAAGGAAACGATGGGGACAAAGCTGGGCACCAGCTGCGCGCCCTCCGATGCCCCTCTCCTCCTCTCTCATTATCTGTTGTAAGCTTGGGAGGGAGTAGTGATGTGAGCCCTGTAGCTATGAAGGGATATATTTTAGAGGTGACAGAGGAAGGCAGAAAGCATGGAAAAGCATCATTTTTCCTGCTTCTGAGCATAGTCTGAGACCCATGAAAATGAGCATCAAATCATATAAGTGGATGATTAGTTATACCTGTGAGACATTACCCCAACTTTCTCATCGAGAGGAGAGAAAAGAGAGAAGCTACTTGTCAAAATTTGCATGAGAGGAAAGGAAAGAATTAGTTTCCCCATTAACACAAGACATTACCCTGAGAAATGCAGTCCTTCATAATTGTCAAAATCTCTCTTTGCTCTCCACTGCAAGCAGCTGAAGCTCAATGACAGACACAAGCTAGCTTGGGATTGCTGGGATGCCTCTCCTTTGATGCTGCAGAACCTGAGTAGAGAGGCTGAGGCCACTCCAGTCCCTTGTGTGGCCCCCAGGCCTGACTGCAGGGACCTTTGTCCCCAGGTGGGTAGGGGCGCCTGCACTTTTGGGTTGGAACTCTCCTCATCGCCCTGTGATCATCAGATTTCCACTACTTAAGAGCTGTGTGAGATTCCCAGGCCTGGACTTCGTAACTGCTGAGTTATGAATGTTATACAATGTGGGTTGTGCTGGTGACCCTGGAGTTCATCTCATGAAGTTTTATATTTTATAGAGTAGTGTACTGAGGCTTAGATTGCTAAAAAATACTTAATCAAAACCACACAGCAAATTAATGACACAACTAAGAATCTATCCCAGCTCTCCTGATCCCTAATTCAGTGGTTTCCTCTTTTTTCTCACTAGTGAAAAGTGACTAGGGTAGCCGAGCTCGGAGATGCACGTCTGCCAAGAGCTCAGCTCACTCAGATTTCTGGTTAGATGCAAGAGAGAGACAGACTTGCCCAGAATCGCCAGGGTACAGACAATAGAGCCTGTGGGGAAAGAGTCTCCGAAGAGCCCCGACCCGTCCAAGCAGGAGCCCTGCCCCGGTTGAGCCCAGGCCCAGACCTTGTCCTCTCAGCTGGTCCTGCAGCTGCGTGTGTGAGCACAGCTGTCCCAGCAGTGCTGCAGCCCAGCCCTGTGCCTCTGTGGAGTGCGCAGAATGTCCCCGCCTGCTGGTTATCACCTTCCAGTAGGGCCAGGGCCTTGCTTGGAAGTGGATAGAAGTATTTCAGAAATAGTCATGAGTGCTGGTAATTAGCACTGGTGCCATGGGCTGTTGCATTGGAACATAACAGAGAAACGAGATAAGAAGAAAATAGGCAAGAGAGGAAGCGAGAGGAGGGAGCCAACATCCAGGCCTCCTCTTTAGAAACTGGACGAGGCATCTCCAGAGATGCACAGAGCTGAGGCAGCTTGCGCAGGCCCCGGACTCTCTGAGCGCTCAGGGCCTTCAGGGCCCTTCTCAGGAAGGCGCAGGCTGCTGTGCCGGACTGCAGGCCGCGCTGCCTCACACCCTGGCTGGGTTCCGCTCTCATGAGCCCTGGGCCCTCTACTCCGCTGAGGCCCCGGCTGGCTGCTGTCCTCAGGCCCTCTAGGAAGGAGTGTCGCTGACAGGCCACCGGTTCCCAGAAAGCAGTTGCTCACGGGGCCCTTATTCAGCGCACTTGGGCGAAAGCGTATTCTGCCGTTAGATTACAAGGTATCCGTGCACGGGCCATTTGGCCTGCAGTGCGGGCTGGCGGCAGCAGGGCCCGTGCGTGGTAGCTGAACTTCCAATGGGCTGTCAGTGCAGCAGTCTCCTGGCTCTTCATCTTGCAGCAGGGAAGAGGACTACCACTCCGTGGGGAGCACATCGTACATCAGTGCAGACTGTTTCAGGCCTGAGGGCCACCTAGTCCTTAAAACCAGAAAAGCAGGCGAACTCAGCAACACACCCTTGCAATCCCAGGGCTCCGTGGGGCCCAGACAGGGAGATCACAAAGCCCAGGGCAGCCTGCACGATTTAACAACTTAGCAAGACCCTGGGTCAAAATGAAGAGCAGTGAGGAGGGGCTGGGAGCGAAAGAAGGACTAAGAAGGGACAAGAAAGGGAGACCGAGGAGGTGAGGGTGTCGCTCAGTGAGGAGTCCCTGAGTTCAGTCCCCAATAGGGCAAAAAGATTTTAATAAAAAGGTATCTTCGACGAGGCAACACAATACAGCTACGTGTGGGTGAAAGACGGGTGTGCGTGGAGACACGCACCCCTGAACGGAGGAGCACGTCCTAAAGTCGTGGGAGGAAGCGTGGTCTAAGAAGCACACAGGCCACGGTCCTGGGATACCACCCAGCACCCCGCTCTGCACGTGAACGTGTGCTGGAGGGTTGGCCACGCCATGGATCGGTGTGCACCACAAGGACGTAGACGAAGCGCTGCCCTGTGACACCGTGGCCGCTGGGGTGGCGTAGGTGGCAGGACTGTCTCATTCACTGCAGTTTCCCGGGGGCAGAGTCCTGTGTGCTGTGTAGTTTGGCCAGAACGTCGTTATGAGCGCAGAACTCCGGAAACCTCCAGGGAAAGCGAGCGAGCCGCAGGTGTCCCGAGGAGAGCGCTGGCGCCCCCCACAGGCCGGCAGGGCTGTTGCTCTCACCGCGAGGGCCCTGCATAAGAAACCTTGTCAGTGCCACATGGAACCTGGGCCCACCCTCACGCGGGGATCAGCGGTGAGCTCCCAGGGCCACAGACTGCGCTGTGGTCAGAGACATCCCCGTCCCCCTGCAAAAATGTGTGCTTGGCCGGGCGACTCAGGAACGCCCAGCAGGCTGCCCCGCTGCAACTCCAACTCACTTAAGGTTCGTGCAAGTCAAAGAGGCAGGGGGCACCCGGGGCCTCGATCCTGCTTTGTGTTTACTTGCTAGACTTTTTGATATATATTTTTTTTCTTTAAAGCCGAAATCTTACCATTTAGGACCCCTTTTGCTTTTTGGTTGTTAATAGTGAAATAACTCCACTGGTTCAGAGTAAAAACAATAGGAAGAAACCTGTAAAATAAAAAAGCTTTACAAATATCCTTTAACATTTGCCAATAGCATAGTTATTTAGACTCTGCCCTGTTAAAATGGCTGTGTTTTTCTTCCATTTCTACACTGTTTTGATCTAAATCATTTGTGTAATTTATATTGAAATTCTTATTAAAATGTGAATTCCAACTCTTCTTAAGAAAAATCCAGGTAGACTACTACGATCACCGTGGAGATCGCCCCTCCTCTCCCCGTCACCCCAGTCCCTCTCCTCTTCCCTGGTGAATGCCCTAGAGTTCCATCTAAAGATGTGTGGCATCCTCTCAGACATCCTGGCTTCTCAGGACCACGCCCACTGGGACAACCATGCCATCCACAGGATGGAAGCTGGGGACCAAAAATTCTCTCCTCAGCCTTACCTCAGCATGGAGCGAAGGGCCTCCCTAAGGCCAGGGATTTCCTCTGAGCCCCCGCTTCAGTTAGCATTCCTGGTTCACGCATGCTTGAGCATACACACACACACACACACACACACACACACAGCTGAGCTCACTTTCACAGAAGATCATTGGCCTCGCCATTAGCCAACTCCCTGTCAGCCTGGGGAGAGGGCTGGCATGTGGCCCTGCGTGTGGTGAACCAACCACCTTAGGGAAAGCAGCCCTGGTGGCCCTACCCGAGCAAGGCTGCTCGAGCCCAAAACAAAGTGCCTCTGTCACAGACTGTGAGTGGCACCCTTTTCCTAGGCACTCGTCTGCAACCTGAAATGACATCAGCACCATTCAGTGGCTCGCATTAATTAAAAGAAAATGAAATAGCAGGTTCATCACACCACCACTGTGTCCAGCGCAGGGCAGGAGCAGCAGGCCTGGAAGCCGGGAGCAGGCAGGCTGCGGTGCGTGGCTGCCCATACTCCTTGGTGTCCTTGAAGAGTGGCGTTGAGCTGCCTCCAGCCAGCAGGGTTCTACCAGGAAATCAAGTGGTCGAGGACCCATGGAGAGGGGAGCAGGGGAGGCTGTCAGAGAAAAACTGGATGACAGAGGAAGATGGGGGGCAGGGGCTCTTGTGTGGACACGGTGCTGCAGGCCTCTAGGTGCCAGGCAGGTGGGAACGCATGCTGTGGCTTTAGCCCAACCCGATGCCACAGAAGTTCAAAGTGGAAGGTGTCCTTCATCCTCAAGATGTTTCCAGCTCAGACAATGGAATGACTGCTTTTTGCAGTGAAAACTGAAAAGTACAAGATTCCGTTTCTATTAGGCTAATTGTGTTCCAGATGCCGAAACCTGACCCTAATTCCAAATTCAAACATGTTTCCAATGTTTCTGGCCTCCACGAGAAGGTGACTCTTGTGCCAGGAGGTCAGTGGCTGAGCAAAGCCAGGACAGGCCTAAGAAGGAGGGACCGTCCAGGTTTCTAGAAGGCCCTCCCTCCCAGTGCTCTCCACTCTCGTGTCAGCCGCGGAGGCCCAGTTAGGCAGGATGAAGGCGGTCCTGTGCCAGTGGGGAGAACGCCCCACAAGCTCGATGCCCAGGCCCAGTTCCTGTGCCTGCCACTGCATACCTGGGTAACGCAGCTGTCTGCAGTCCACAGGGAGAGAGGTGAGAACGCCCCCCCCCCCCCCGGAGCCAAGGAGTCCTCTATGGCCTGTGTTAGAGGTCCCCCTGAAGCCTCATGGGGTCTTAGGTGTGGGTGGCTAAATCTGCGGTGTGTGATGCTGGGTTTAAGGGTGCATGACTACTACATGAGTCCACTGAGGGGTTTATCATTCTGGGTGTGGACAATAGGAAGGGCCACCACCAGGGCCAGTGCCACATGCCCTGAACAGAACATAAGGGACAGAAAGCTCTGCTGTTGCTGCCTGCTGCCTTCTGCCTGCTCTCTCTGCCCTGAACGGTTTGCTTTCTGTGGTGTGCGAGGCCCCTCTGCCAAGCCACCCACCTTTGGACCTGGCCATCTGCATACTGCAACGTCTACCAACTGTGAGCTGCAATAAACTTTTCTCCCTTTAACATTTGGTGCCCACTATTTTGTCTCAGGGACAAGGAAAGTAGCTAAGACAGATTCCAAGCCCAGGGAGTAGTCTCGTTGACACTTCAAGAGACGCTCCTTGAATCCACTCGTTCTTGTGATGCCAGTCAATTGACCAAAATCCTGGAAAGTAAAAAACAAAGGGCGAGTGGCAGATTTTGGGGACAGCTCCTCTCAAAAACTTCTGACAGGGCTGGGGAGATGGCGCAGCAGTCCAAGCACCTGCCGAGCAAGTGCAAGGACTCAGGTTCAATCCCCGGTACTGCATGTCATGCCAGCCACTGAAACCAGGCATGTGGAGCAGGCCTGTGACCTCGACACTGAGGAAGCTGAGGGAGGAAGGAGCCTGAGCCACACAGCAAGTCCTTGTGCCAAGCAAACCAATACATAAGAAAAAGAACTCCTGACAGTCTCTTCCGTACCCTTCTCACCTCAGAAGCAAGAGGCCTGGGCTAGAGGTAGTGTCCACCAGCCCGGCGCCCTTCCTGGAGCCTTCTCCTGCCCCTGACTCCATGGCAGGATTTCTAGCAGGTTCCCAACATGCTGGCCCCTCTGCATTGCATTGGCTTGGCATCATCTTTACAGGTGTGAAGTACTGGTTCTTTGGAAGCTTGGAATGAGGCCCATCTTTGGCAGGTGAATTAAAGGTTATTTTCTAAGATGAATGAAAAACTTAACAGGCAGGCACTGTGCAGTCTCCCTCCCATAAAATTCCAGCCATTCAACTTCAGCGCTGATGGCAATCACCTCTAAACGTCGCTCTTGCTGAGCACCCAGGATGCCCTTCCCATTTTTGCAGAAAGCCTCTCCTGTGACCCAGCACACTGCTCAGGGTGCATTCCCGCACATGCGCCGGTCCCCTCCAGCCCTCCCTGCCCTGTGCCGTCCTTCCAGGCTCCGAGCTCCTTCCTCCAGCCTGCTGCCCCTGTGGACCCCTCCGCCTGGCTGTCATCTGCAGCCCACTGCTGCGAGCTCCTCTGTGAGTCCCCTCCCAAGCACGCTCCTAGTGACGCCCGTGGTGGGGCTGCCACGGAACCTCACAGAGCTGCCTCCAGGGCCAGGTCAGGGCTGTGCGCGTCATACCTGGAGAGACAGCAAGGATGGTGACTTTCAATCACTTCCTAAGGAAGGTTGAGGTGGGATTTGTCTCAAGAATCTTGTACTTGTTTTAGTAACATGAATAATCCAGGAAGAAACAGGTCACCTTCTAAAATTGTCCCTAGGGGCCTGGCCAGATGGCTGAGAGGACGAAAGCACCTGTTTAGGCAGAGTGCAAGCCGGGGTTTGATGCCCAGTGTGCCGTGCCGGCCCCGCCCCTGGGCATGGTGGTATGCACCTGCAATCCCAGCACTTGGGAGGCTGACAACAGAAGAGTCGCTGTGAGTCTGAACTACATAGTGAGACCATGCAGAGCCTGTGCTAAATACATAAACAAACAAACAAATAAATAATTGCCCCCAGGGGTTTTCAAAAAGAAAACACTCTGTTGGAGACAATAATCTAGAAATATGGGAAGTGATTATCTCTGAGCTCTCCCATTTCCAGCTTCGTGCCTGGAAGGAACTGGAAGAGGAAATGGAAGCCAAAGCGCGCAGAGGAGCGGCTGTCGGCATGGTGGGTGGACTTGCGGCGGAGCAAGGCCGGGAGCGGGATAAGAAGCCGCCGGCTCCGTGGGTTCACCGTCTGTTCCCTTCATCCTTCGATGCTTGCATTACTTCCAGCTATAATAATCTTCCTGCGCTCTGCACCTTAAGAAAGGTATCTCCAGACAACCAACTGAAATATTAAGCTCAAAATGCAGGACCTAACTGCCTGGAAGTCTGGCCCCTGCGACTGGTGGCTCCCCAAAGGGAAGGACCCCCTCCTTCCAGAAGTCCATTACACACGGATACCACACTGTCTTCAGCCAGCCGTCTGTTGATGGGTACACTGGCTGCTTCCGGAGTTTTGCTGTGAGGAATTATGCTGCTACACATGTGTCACTGCAGTGTGCATGTGTCGCTGGAGCATGACGTCTTAAACTGTTCAGGGAAGACACTTAGAAGGGGGACAGCTCAGTCAGACTGAGTTGCTAATTTTAGTTCTTCCAGAAATTTCCACGCTGGTTTCCAGAACGGTTTTATTGCTACAGGTCGCACCAACAGTATGCGCGTGTCCTCAGAGTGCTCCGGGGGACCCCCCCCCCCGTGCAGCTTGCCTGTCCCCCTCTGCACGCCGTCCTTACCCTCTCTTCCTCTCCTTGCCTTCGTTCTCCTCAGACGCTGCTCCCAGCTCCCGCTCGCCGTCCACAGTCAGCAAGATGGCTTCCTAGCAGCAAGCAAAGAGGATTAAACGCGCGCTGCCTTCTCTGCGCGCGTCTGTAGCAGGGAGCCGGAATTCGGAGTTGCAGCCATAACCACAGAGGGAAAGGAAAGCCCGGGACCCAGGGCTTTGCCCGGGCTCCGCGTGGCTAGAAACCAAGCTTGGTTGTACTGGGAAAAATCTCACTCAGCTTCCAAAGTAGTGTAGAAAATCTGGCTGCCCTGCCTGGGCCTCTCCCCAGGGGTGCGTGGGTGGGACGCGTGTCATGAGCCCTCCCGTAGCCGGTGGGGAAGCCACCCCCGAGGGTCTGCGCCCGGCTGGCTTCAGCGCTTCTCTGAGCCCCAGACTCTGTGACAGCGAATGCTCGAGATCTCCCCAGGGTAAATTTTTTTTTTTATAATATTTATTTATTTATTTATTTATTTTTGTGGAACCGGGGTTCAAACTCACGACCTTGCGCTTGCCAGGCAGGCACTTGTGCCATGGAGCTATCTCCCCAGCCCCTCCCCAGGGTAATTCTTGACCAGTTACTGACTTCACAGACTTCTTGCAACAAGAGCGAATCCCCGGGATAACCTCCATGAGAGCAAAGTGTTTTCCTTTGGTCTCATGTACTTTTGTGTTCATTAAATTTACTGGTACGGTTCAGACAGACGTAAAGATCAGCGTCGCCGTGGGGGTTGCGCTCCTGTACCAGGGCCAGCACAGCTGCGTCGGACTCGCGCCCGGCAGCTGCCACCCCAGGGCGGCTCCACCTGCGGTACAGGGGCCCTGGATGGTCCTCTGATCCCCGAGCTTCGGATCGCCCCTGGCCTACTGAGTCAGATCTGTGTCTTTTTAAGACCCTGAGGAATTTATATGCAAATTAAATGCGAGAAACACTTCATCCCACCAACTTGACAGGATTCGATGTCTCACTTAATGAGGCAGTGCTACAACAAGCTCCCTTTTGCATCCGTGCACTTTTTCGTCCTTCCTGTTGACTGTACTTTGAGCAACGACAACAGCTGAGACTCCACCAAGGGGTGAACCCTCCAGGCCCCGGGAGACCCCATGCTCTGCAGTTATCTCTGAAAAATGGTATCCACTTCTCACCACTGTTGGGGCAACAGCTGGAGCTGCTGAGAAGGGGCTGGGGGGAGTGTGGCTTCACTTAGCCCACCTCCTCCCTGCGGGAGGCCCCCCTGCCAAACCCGATCTGCACCTCTACGGGGTTCCCTGGGGCCTTGCCCCCTGACTCAGGCCTGGGACAGTACAGTGACAACTTCTGTTACTCTTGCTAGCCAGTGCAGCGTTTCTTCTATGGGACTGAGAACCCAGAAGATACGGACCTGCGGTGACTGGAGTTGTGTGGGTAGCTTCGTGGGACGGCCAGCGTCTTGCCACTGATGCTGCACTGCAGCTGCGGGTGCCCTGAGGCAGGGGCAGGAGGTGAAAGAAGCGGCAGGGCCTGAAGCACTGGGCTGCGCGTGGTTTGTGAGCACTCCTCAAAGCTCAGACCTGGGGCACAGCGAGGATGCCACAGCGGCCAAATGCCAAATCGTCCTGGCCCCTGACACATACCTCGCCTTTCTGCTCTGTTGTGGACCCTAGCAACAGGGTTAACAACCACCCACTGAATCAAAATATGTCTGTGTGTGGCGGGGAGGGGGTATACTGAGCTTTCATTTTCCTAGAAACTAATTCAGCCCTTGAACTAAACACACACACAAAATCACAGATTTACAAGACAGGAAGATGGCTGCGCCTCTCCTTCTGTGTTCATGGGGGTTCAGTGTTTCCAACAAACTCAATATTGGTTTGGAGGTGGAGGACCTGTTCTCTTTGCATTGAACCACGAGGTATGGCTAAACAGTAAGGCATCATGTCCCCAACGTTGCAAGAGCACGTACAGGGGGACAAGGCGAATTTTCCAATCCCATAATGCCTTGGGTCATGAACTGCACCTTTCCTATAAGTGTTTGAGAGTGAGGCCCCCAGAATGTGCCCCAAAATCACATTCTAAGTCAATGAGGCTGTTCTCCTAACCAGAGTTATTGAGATACCATTTTTGTTTTTAAGTTTTGGCAAATGAACCAATGATGACATGACTCATTGATTCATTCATTCTCCACTCTCTTATTCCCTATAGTTTTAAAATTCTTAATTAGTAAAAGTCACATGTTGCTATCACGTGTGATGTAACTTTTAAAATGCATATACATTGTGGAATGACTCCTTCTAAACTGGAAACTGAGCCAATTGTTTTGAATTTGTATTGAAATAAAGAATTTGCTTATCTGAACAACAGGTAGTAGTGATTGTTAGGGCTTATATGGAAGAGCATTAAAAAAATGAAAATAAAAAAGAGTGTTTCTACATAGTGAAATATGAAAAGATTGTTCATACTAACATAGCCTAAAGTGATTCCACAGACTATATCATATCATCCTTCACAATTCTCTTTGAAATATCAAGGTTTATTAATGTGTTGGCTTATTTAATGTGTACCTTTTAATACTCACAATAATCACTTAAGAAATTATTAACATTAATTTCTTAGTCCAATGCCTTGAAAATCTAAAGTGCTGGGCCAGCAATGCATTAGCCTACAACTCCTCTGAGACCTTCCTCATGGAGCCCTATGTGTTGGACCTGCTGATCAAGTCCTGACTGGCTCTGCCTTCTCCTTCTTCACCTTTCTGTTATAAATGTTTCAGCAGGGCTCTGCTCCTGGTTTAACCATCTCTTTATTGTTTCTGCCCATCCTTCTGTTCCCTAAAGGCCAGGGCTTTGTGAGCGAAGATGAATACCTGGAAATCTCGGACATCAAGCGCGACCAGTCCGGGGAGTACGAATGCAGTGCCCTGAACGATGTCGCCGCACCAGATGTGCGGAAAGTAAAAATCACCGTGAACTGTGAGTGCCGCGCTCCCGGTGGGCATTCCAGGGGAAACAGGGACAAGGGTTAAGTGGACCAACTGGTGCTGGCAGTTCCATTTCCTGAAGACTTGCACTCCCTGCATTGCCCCTGCTCTCCAGGGTCTTCTGCACTGTCAGTGTTTCAGCATATGGACACAATGGTTAACTTAGAGCTGGGTTGAAGGCCAAAGGAGATGCTGGGTAATCGCAGTGTCCTCAAGTAAGAAATTCTTTTCTGTGTGTGCATTTGCGTATTTTGAGATAGGATCTCACTGTGTAGACCAAGCTGGCTTTGCATGGAGCATGTAGCGTGGGCTGGCTTCAAACTCTCAGGGATCCTTCCACCCCAACCTCCTGGGGTGCGTCTTACAGGTCTGTACCACCATGCCCACCATAGGAAGTGCTTTTCTTGTAATAACGGGTCATTTTGCTGGGAAGTAAGGGTGTCACAAGATAAGTAGCAAGTGACTAGATGGGGCCCTCATGTCTTTCGTGGACTCAGCCCATGTGGTTTGTTCTTTGTTGATTTTGCCCCACAGATCCTCCTTATATCTCCAAAGCCAAGAACACTGGGGTTTCGGTGGGTCAGAAGGGGATACTGAGCTGCGAGGCCTCTGCAGTGCCCATGGCTGAGTTCCAGTGGTTCAAGGAAGATACCAGGTACCTCCGGAAAGTAGTACTGAAATGAACCAGAGCTATGGGGTCTTCCCTACATGGAAGAAGATGATAAAAGTTCAGGGAGAAGACAAAGCAAAATAGAATATGTCACAGCCTCCTCTGCAAGAATCTTTTAGAGGCAAAAGATAAAAATGGAAGAAGCTGGGCAGTCAAAAGAATGAGTTGACCTTGTTTCCAAATCCGAGACTAGCTGCAGCCAGGGGAGGCCTGGTAACTAGAAATCAGGCAGTTGCGCCTTTGGAGCGTGACTCTTCTTTCTTTTTCCCTTTGGTTGGAGACTGTACTAGTTAGAGTTTGAGCTGGAGGTGTAGATGAGTTAGAGGAGCATCTTGGCAAAAGGCTCTTTGCAGAATGGATCGGTGATTTCTTTGCATCATCTCGGCACTGTCTGCCTGCTTCCCCTGCCCACATTCAGGGCCAGGCCAGCAGCCCCCTCTCTTCTTACAGGTTAGCCACTGGCCTGGATGGAGTGAGGATTGAAAACAGAGGCCACATGTCCACTCTGACTTTCTTCAATGTCTCAGAGAAGGACTATGGGAACTACACCTGCGTGGCTACCAACAAGCTTGGGAACACCAACGCCAGCATCACATTGTATGGTGAGTGCTGGATGCCCAGACATGGTGGGCTCGGCCTCACGGGGAGCCCAAGGGGCTCGGGAGGGGGGAGTGTGCCATCCGCTTGGCCTGTGCCCACCCATACTGCTCAGCCCACTTTTAGATAAGAAATCCTCCCGCCTGTCACCCCCCAGCATGGGACGCAGGGGTACTTACAAGCTCATCCATTGACCTGGTTATCAAAAGGCAATGTTCAACCCTTTCAAAAGCAGTAAACTAAATTCTGAATCTCCTTCAATGGGGAATGCACAGAGAAGACAGTGCCATGGGGCTGTGTGATTGCAGTGCGACCTAGAGGTATATCTACGGGGGTGAACTAGAAACAATTTTAAGATAGTGAACCTTCTGTAGCAAGAGCCTAGGGCTTGGTGAGATTTACAGTGCTAAAGCAAGCCAAGCGCTGCCACCATGAGCCTTGCGTTGACTGCCACGGCATGTTCTCATCACTGAGATGGCTGCTTGAGGGCCCGGTCCTCGCCAGAGAGCTGTTTCTCTTGTGCCTGCAGTGGGAGACCCTTCTCTGAAGGTCTCTTTCTCCCCTATGAGTGGAGAGGTCCCAGGTACCATGCTGGCCTCTTGGAAGCCCTTCCCTTGTCACTCATCTCCCCCACTGCTGTGTCCACAGTCTTGTCCCACATTTCACGCCCTGGGCCAGGACCAGCTTGCTGTGCTAGCTTCTGTGTGTATGTATGTTCCTATTTGCTGGGGTTTGGTTAGAAGGGAGCCTCTGATGCAGAAAATGGGGAGAAATCCTCCTCTCCGTGTGTACCTCAGACCCTGAGCAAGCTTTCTACGTTGACATGAACTGAACTTTGTCCACCAACCATCTGAAATGTGTGATCTATGTCTCTTGTTTTCTCTCTGCATTGTGTGTGCATTGTGCTGTGTGTGTCTTAGAAATAAGCCCCTCATCAGCAGTGGCAGGTGGGTACAGCATGTTCCTTCCTTCCTCTGCCTGCTTGATTGCCTGTGCTTTTGTGTGTAAGCCAACGTCTAAGACAGGCATGCCTGGTCCCTCCCCAGCCCCCTCCAGGGTGGGCAGGCTTTGAGGGGGCTGATTTGTACAGACCCGAGAACAAGCCCGAGACTCTGTTGCTGCTCATGCACACAGCCATGGAATGGTAGGGTCACCCTCGAGGAAAGGGACTCAGCCGCCACATAGCAGGAGTGCACCTGGTGGCCACCAGCAATGACGAGTGCTCTGCCCTCTGCATGTAGCAGTATGGAGAGGAACCAGGCCCAAAGACCACGAGGATTCCTCCCTGACTGTTTCTGAGTCGTACGAACCCTAGTATGGACATTTTATTTTATCTTTTGCCCAACACAAAGAGGTCTACTGATTTTGTTCTGAAAACTTTATTTTAAAATAGAAGTATTTGGGGTCATTCATTCCTTATGGTCACACCGACTAGCTATTTACTATTTTTCAGACACTGTGTTAATGCTGCACAAAGCAAGTATTAGCCCCATTTTACAGAGCAGTAGAAGGAAGAGCAGAGAGATTGTGTGACCCTGACAGACATACGGCTAATGGCCTGGCCATGAGACTCAGAACTGGGCCTGACATGGAGTTCTGGAAAATTCACCAAAGCATAGGGGAGCTGGAGACACACAGAGTGGTTGGGGTTTCCATACCAACACTGAAATCCAGATGAAGCGGTGCTGGTGCCAGCTGTTTCTAGAGGCGAAAGCCTGGAAGTCCTGTATGTCTAAGCTGTCAATCTCATTCACACGGAAAGTGATAACGCTTGAATTTATGAGGCCAGGAGTCAGCCCAGTGACTGTCACTTTTCACTGACACAGGGCCTTCTGTGTGTGATGACCGAAAATTCCATCCCTCAGTGCTGACAGTGTGACAGAGAGGGAGGAACAAGGGCTCCACCCTGCCCCTTCCCCTGCCCCTCACTTGTTCTGTCAGTTAATGAGGTCACCCGTATTGTGGAATGTGGTCCAAGCAGCACCTAGGACCACCAGCCAGGTAGCTTGCAGCGGTGTCTCCACCATGAACTCAGGCTGGAGCGTGTCTTAGGTGAGAGCCATAGCTAGTGTGCGCTAGGACTGTATTTGTCTCCTCAGGCTGCCATGCAAATATCACAGATGAGGAGCTTTAGTAATAAACTCCTGGCCAGAGGCTGGAGGTCAGAGATGCATCTTCCAGTGAACTGATTTTAGTGAGGGTCCACTGCCCAGCTCCTAACCAGCTATGATGTCACCACAAAGCCTTTCCTCTGAGTACTAAGTCATGCGTGGTAGTCAGCTGGTGTCTTTACTCAGAAAGACTCCAATTGCATTGGTTCAGGGATCTTCCTTTATAACCTCAGTAGGCCCTACAGACTCCTTGTGGATCCATCTCAAATATATTCACGAGGAGTCTTGGAGGTTCAGTCTAAGGATTTTGGAGGACGCAATGCGTAGAGTCACGTCCCAGTTCCGCCACATGAGTGACACATCCTAGCCAAGTCTTTCCTCCTGGGCACTGTGGTGGTGGGTTTAATGGTTGCCTCCAAAGTCAGATGAGCGTACCCATTTGGGGCTGGAGGGGGGCCTTCACAGCCACATACTGCAGGCCTCGGTTTCCTGAGCAGAACTTGGGGTGGTGTTCTTCTGGCCTGCTGAAATGAAAGTGTCCTCGTGTGTGCTCAGGGCACTGAGCCCCAGCTTGATGTGACAAGCTGAAGCTGCTCATCGTGCCGGGCACTCTGGCTTTGTCTGGTACTAGCCAGCACTTCTACGACTGCTTGGCCTTGCCCACTCATTCTCCTACAGAAGCCCTTTGCCCTGAAGTGCAGGTTCTCCACTCTGCCCACACCCTAGGCTTCACCCTGTCACACTCACCCAGCTGGGGCCTACTGACCTTTCAGCAGCTATTCCTGAAGAAAGCCTTCCCTGGTCACTCTGGGTAGATCGGGTCCCCTGGTACACCCCAACCCACACATTGCTTGCGCAGGCTGGCCTCCACCCAGTTGATGCCCGTGCAGCACCTTCACAAGCTGGGTGCTGTCCTCAGTGGGAAGCGACCCATGGGACAGACTCCTCGTCCCTAGGGGCTTCCTTTGTAGTTCTCATCTTGCTTTGGACTCAGTCCCTTTGTGAGACGGAGACTCCCCTTCTTACCCCGTGAGCTTCACCAGCACAGGGACCCCGTCTGGCTTGCACCACAGAACCTAACATGAGGATGCATGCACAGCGCTGGTCAGGAAAGCTGTGAGAATGAAAGAACGCAGGAACAGCCGCTGTGCTGGCGCCTCCCGGAGCGCAGCTGCCAGGGACCAAGAAGTGCCCCGACAGAGAAGGGGCTGCTGCGCATCTCCGAGGGTCTTTCAGTGTAAGCTTGGCAGCTGCTTGGCTGAGTGCCCATCATGGGATGGGCCTTGGTGTTTCCGACAGTGAGAGCTTTTGGCATAAGAGGTCTCTGTGGGACCCGCATGGCCCAATTCTCCATCGCCACACTGAATATCAGTAGTACAAGGTTAGGTCGTGTCCAGGGGACCCACGCTGCCTGGTGACCCTGGCCGGTCCTCCTGATCCTCACTGCCCTCAGTACAAGCCACTACTATGCGTGCAGCTGCGAGGCTTAGTGTCCAACACGACCGATCGCACTGAATGAGTGCATGAGGTCAATACTGTGTTGATTCCAATTGTATACGTGAGTGATTAGGCAGGTGACTTTATCACAGTGGCTTACAAGCACAGGAGCAGTGACAGAGCTCACGCGCCCCGCACAGTGCACAGGCCTGAGCCCCGGCTCTCTCAATCCAGCACACAATAGTCACCAGCCACTGCGCAAACCTGCACACGTGCCTCTGGGTGAAACAGCATCCTGGCAGGTGTCTCCTAGGACCCACCTCCAGCACTCGGTGCCCCCACACACGGGTGTGCTCCCGTTGATCCCAGAATTACTCTGCTGGAGAGTAAGTTGTGCAGGCAAAGCGGTGTGCTCTTCCTTCCCAGGCCCGTGCCCCATTCCCAGAGTGCATTTATGTTTGTCCTCCTGGGATGTAACTGCGTGTTTTGAGAGCTCCATGCGTCTCTATATACCCTGCTTGTCTCCTACGCATGTCTCTGCCATATTTCTACACTGACAAGCAAGGAACAAAGGAAACGGGATAAATGCACTCTCAAGAGATCACCAAGGATAGAGATTATGGCCACATGGGTTGGCAGGTGAGCTGAGACAGGAGACAAACAGGAGGAATGAGAAACCAGGCAGGTGCTGGGTGTTCATCGGAGGTCAGCTAGTGGTCAGCATCCTTGTGAAATGTTCTTTCTCATCACACCTGTCACCTGCCAGTCAAAGAGCTCAGAGACAGGGCCATACTGTGCAGGATGCTAATGCAGGCAGCATGCCAGGCTCCTACTTTCCTTAGCCCCGGTGGCTGAGGGGCAGCATGGACAGGGAAGACAGAGAAGAAACCAGCGCCAGCCCCTGCAAAGCCTGAGTTCCAGTCCAATTCTGATCCAGAACAGCTATGCTCCCGTCTGGGTAGTCTACAAGTAGCACAAGATGCACACCAGCTTACTTTTAGCCTTCCTGGTCTACTCTGAGGTGGAGAAATAACACAATACAGACAGATAAAGGACAGCTCTGCAAAGCCACTTCCTTGGAAAGAGCAGCATCCCTTACCCCCCATTGCAAAGCAGCTTATTCCAAGTGCCTGTAACATTATGGAGTGGGCACAGTCCACTGAAGGACCTGGACTGCTGATGCCTGAGGCCTTGCCAGTCCTGGGAGCAGAGGGTGGCTGGGCTCAGCTCACTGGCTTCAGCTTTGTCCGTGGCAGGAGTTGCTCATTCTCCTCTGTCTGCCAACCCACTTTTCTCCTCTGGGCTTAGAGCAAGAGACTTCATCGCCTGTCCTCAAAGTGCAAAGAAGGAAGATTCTGGACTGGATCGCAGTCGGCACTGCAGAGAGTGGGATGTGCTTAATGAGGCTTCTAAATGCCTGGATTACTGGAACTGGCTGGAGAGAGGGACAGGAAAAGTGCACGAAGCCAAGAGGGAGGCCGATGCGGCCCAGCAAAGCAGAGCTCTCCCACTTGCCTGTGAAATCGTAGTGACACAAATTAGTTACATTAAGAGTTAAGTATGAGGCATAGGGACAACTGGTAGGAATCCCGCCATTGCAAATGAACACGGCAAAGCAGCCAGCTGCGGCAACAACTGGGCTCTGAGATCTTGCTCAGGCAGAGCTTCAGTTCCCTCAGAGTAGCTCTGTCTACTGCTCCCCTCAGCGTCTGCTGCGGGACCCAAGGACGGAGTCTGTATTTTCTTTTGCTAAAGGCTATTCCTTTGGAGCAGAGGCATATCAGATTGGATCTCCAAGCTGCGTTCTCTTCAGCAAGAGGCTTCACCATGCCAGCTGCTCCCGCTCCATCTACCCCTTGCTTCCCTGCTGTCAGGTGCGCCAGCCGCCATGCCCTTCCCCTGTGCCTCCACATGGAACGTGAAGCGAAAGTACGACAGACAGAAGGTGCTCTGCAGCAGCCTCCATGCCCAACGCCATGGTGCTTCACATTGGCGCCTCCAATCTCTGAAAGGGATACCCAGTGTCTGCAGCCTCCTTCATGGTCAGACTCTTGTGACGCCCAATACCCACTTATGGGCATCTGAAATACAACCAGGGCGCAGCTTCTTTCTGCCCTTTCTGTCTTAGCCTGCTTCTAGCTTCTCCACACAGGGCCTCTAATCCCATCTTGAATGGTCATGCAGACCCGATTTCTCACATTGGGCTTCCCCAAGAACCACTTGATCGGGATCTCTAAGAATGGGCCTGAAAGCGAATTTCTCAACCAACTCTCTGACGGCACCTTTGGTAGCCTCTGAGCGCCGCGTGCAGTGAAGCTGTGCCTGCAGCGCCATCCTGAACACTGAGCTACAAGCCACTGTCTGAGTCCTCTAAGGAGCCCCAGAGCCAAGCTCTGCCCTCGCCAACCCTGCTGTCGAGTGCGTGCCTTCCTCAGTGTCTCTGACCTGCCCGTCTTCCTGACTTGTCCCTCTGCGAGGAAGCGAGACTTGGAGGGCAGCCCTCACCTGTGCTGTTGCCCGCTCTCCCACTCACCAGCGCGGCGGGTGCATCTCGCCTGCACATGAGGGTATTTCCTCCTGCGCTCCCCGTCTCTGGGAATCCTTCCCCAATCTGAGTGCCACAGCAGTGACATACCCAAAACTCAGAATGGACCTTGTTATTTCAGTGGCTGAAAACCCCAGCTACCAGAAGAGAAGGCTGTGAACACTGTTGGCACAGAGCTCCGCTTCCCTGTAGCTTCGTGCGCCTCTCCTGCTGCTCCTCAAGTGTCCCCAGGCAGGGTCCTCTTGCCCCAGGTCCCCGGAAACTACCCAGTCCTTCCTGGGGCTCCTCTATTCTCTATCACCGAGTCATTCATTTAGCCAACGGCTATTTGTCTGGTGCCTGCCTGTATGGCAGTAATTATGGTAGGGACCAAGGAGCACAGAGGAACAGTTTTAGACATGCATAAACAAACAATCAGGCCATCATAAGGGAGCACGGGTGTCTTGGTAGAGGAATGAGGAAGAACCTATGATGGCTGAAGTGTGGACTTCAGTTCTTCACAATCCTTTGAGACAGAAACATTATCATTTCCATTTCACAGAAGGGCCTGGAGTGCAAAGAATTTAAGTGATGTAACAGAACCCCCTCCCCATCCCCGAGGCCTAGAAATTCTGCCGTAGTTGGCAGGCACCGCTAGATTCGGATACTGAGCTTAACCCCACTCTTCTGTGTAACTCATGCCCCTGTCTGAGCCTGTGTCTCCAAGGGTCCCGCTTGCAGGCTCCGCACCCTGCTCTGCCTGATGAACCCTACTTAGCCTTCGAAGCGCTGCACGGCAGTACCTCACCCTTTGTAGGGCGTCTCCCAGCCCCGCTGGAGCTGCTATCCCTCTTCTGCTAGGCTCACATTTGTATTTGTTTCTTCAGTGAGAGGACGTAGCCCAGTATTGTGTGATGCCTGTTGCCCAGGATGTGTTTATTAGTATTCATCTTGGAGGGCCGGCGAAACAGCTCAGCAGACCAAACATCTGTTTAGGCAAGCACTGGGACTGGGGTTCAATCCCCTACACCACCTGCTGCACCCACCATGCCCCTGACGCACTGAGCAGGCCACCGAGTCCGGGTGTCCTGGCACAGGTCTGTAACTCCAGCACTGGGGAGACTGAAGATAGGAGGGTCACTAGGAGTCCGAGCTGCATAGTGAGACCCTGTGCCAAATACATAAATACAGGAGTTCATCTTTGAGTCAACGGGGCTGTTGGTAGACACTGAGGGTCTTTTTAAAAAATATATATATTTGGTTGAGGGTCTCCCTGTGCTGCCTGGAATCACAGTGATCCTCCTGTTTTCAACCTTCCCAGAGCTAGGATTATAGGAATGCACCACCGTGCCTGGGCAGGGCTGGCATAGCATGCAGTGCCAGTGATCCAACCCCAGGCCTTATGCTTGCCTAAGCAGGTGCTTAATCCCCTGAGCTATCTCACTGGCCCTATGACAGTCTTCATTGACTGAAGAAACACTGGATACTCTAACGGATGTGTTTCCCTAAGACCCTAACTCGCTATTTCCCTCATTTCCCCCAGTATTTCAGCCTCTTCTTTGGCCCAATCCTGTTTTGAAGTTTTGGGGTCCCTTCTCAGGTCTTTCTTTTGAGGGGATCATATCAAACAACACATCCACGCTTTAGGAAAACCCCCTAGGGAGACATCAAAGTCTGCCCGTCTGTCCATTTCCTGCTGATAACTCCGATGATTTCTACTTTCCAAACACACAATTCAAATCCAGGTAGGAGGGATGAGACAGAGAGGCGCGCCATTGCTCTTGGCTGGTGACAGCCGCATAATCATTTGTATTTTCCCCAACCTGCAAAATGTCAACATATTAGGAGAAAATGCAGACACTTCACATTTCACTCCTGATGGGGCTCCTCCTCGGCTCGCACCCGCCTTCTCGCTGTGAGTCAGTGACATCTGGCTATTAGCCGAGGCATTTCGAGTTCAACACTGCGCGGGCTTCAGCGGGGTGCTGAGGTCAGCAGTCGTGCTCAGCCCCTCGTCCTGTCTCTTTCAGGTTTATGATGAGCCTACAGATTGAAATTAACTTCTGGGAGGAAGTCGCTAGGCTTTTGTCTCATGG
>PVKN010002316.1:5145-43511 GCA_004027915.1 Capromys pilorides | reverse complement strand
CCTCCCTCCCTCCCTTCCTCCCTTGTATTCCATCCAGGCTGTAAGCCCCAGGGTAGGGCTTCCACTATTCACCCCCCTAGTCCCAGCATCCTACCCTTAATCCACATCCACACATTCTAATCCAGCCGCTTTCAAAACTTCGCACCTCTGATCACAGGAGGCTTTGGGGGACATAGAAATAAGCCAGAGAAGTAGTGTTCCCTGCCTAAATCCTCCTGTACTTGAACACCTTTCAGCACTGACAAATATGTGGCCTGATTATTCAATACACACTTACTTCCTCTGAAGCCTAAACTCACAGAAGACAGGAAGCTACCTGGATGGGGTTGCATGCTTATAATCCTAGCACTTGGGAAGCCAAGGCAAGAGGACTGACATGAGTTCAAGGCCAGCCTGGTCTACAAGGCCCTATCTCAAAAAAAAATTAAAATAAAATAAAAAAGGCTGGAAGCTATTTTGTTTCCCTTGCATTCTTAGCACCAGGCATATCAAAGACCCTCAATCAATATTTATTGAGCGGGACCAGCAAGATGGCTCAGTGGTCTAAAGCACTTGTTTAGGAAAGCTTAGGCAACCACAGGGACCGTGGTTCAATCCCTGGCACCACATGCTGTGCCAACCTCACCCCCAGGGCAGGCTGAACCGGCCATTAAAAAAAAAAAAGTATTTATTGAATGACCAAAGGAACCAAAAGACTCTAGAAGTAGTTTCTCAGGGGAGTAGTGCTTCATGGAACCCACTTGGGGAAGTCTAGGGCCACCTATGGTGCTACTTGACTCTTGGGGACTTTATTTTCAAATATGAAAGACTAGAATTATGTGGATCTTCTTAATTCCAGTTAATCTGCCCAGCAGGATGAGGCACGGTTCTTGAAGTAAGTTCTCTCTGGTTCACTGGAGCAGCCAGGACTAGGGCCTTCGTTCTTGCTACCTGTCTCGGGGGCCTGAGCTGCACCGGCCCCGCCTGCACCCTACCCTGACGTCGAGAATGCCATCAATGGGAAGCACTGTTTCAGACTGTTGGGGAGGAAAGAAATCAGATGCCCCTTTGTACACTAATTAACACAGGCAGAACAAAAGGCCCAGCTTAGTTTTCAAGTGCAGGTTTGGCCCATATGTGGTGTTCCCTCAAGATTATGATCTTGGATAAATTAAAAGCAAATGTTAAAGAAGTCATAACGAGGTAGAAAGGGAGCTCAGGACTCTTGTTTCTAAACACTCAGGGTAAACAGACCTCTCTTTAAAGCAAGTGTCCCCGTCCCCCCCACTCCTCCACCTGGCCAGTCGGGTCGAGTCAGCTCCCTCCCGCCCCCCATTTGAACTTCTGTGTTCGTTTTGGTCACCGCCATTGGTCTCTCTGCTTACGAGTTGTGTTGCCTGCGCTGCTACCTTTTCTGAACTAAGAAAACAGAACACTGAGAAGTTGGGTCAAACCCACGAAGTCAGTCAGAGGGAATCACACTTGGCGGGGCGCCCTGGGCCTCAGGAATGACCGCCGTGCCTGCCGCCCGAGCAGCTTCCTTTCCCCCCGCGTGTTCCCGGCGAGCTCGGGCTGGGAGCACACAGGACCCTCCTGTGTTCCTCTCCCCCCACCCCCGGCCCGAGTTCCTGAGCACATTCTTGACCAGCTGTGGGGTGCTTGGGGGGCCCAGCGAGCTGCGGCTGTCAATGAGACTCTGTGTGTGCCCGGTGAGGTCTGCGGGCGCCTTCCAAGCGCGGCGACTGAGCTGCCCTGGATGGGAGCTCAGCAGTCCTGTGGGTGCTGCCAGCCCCGTGCCTGTGACGTTCCCATGGGCACGGCTCACACCCGCTTAGCTCTGTGCTGTCTCACGCGTGGTGCTGCAAGCCGTTCTCAGCCTGGGCTCCCCCACCCCAGGAGGCATTGTCAGTGCTGGGGACCTTTTGGGTGGGTAGGTCTTGGGTGGGGACACACACACTGCGGGTGTTGGGTAGTGAGCCGCCAGGGTCTCTGCTGCTCGGTCCTCTGTAATGCACAGGACAGTCCCTCACACGAAGAGCATGCGGCCCCGAGTGGCCAGGGCTCACAGCTGTGAGTGTGGACATGTATTTTATACATACAGAAATAAATACATGTGCATTAGAAAGAACTCAGGGAAGCCAGCTGAGCTTCAGTTATGACTGAGGAAACAAAGCCAGCAGGGTGAGGAGAGCTCGTTGCTCCGTGGGGCTTGTGAAGAGCCTCATAGGACAGGAATCTGGGCTTCTTTTCTCTGTACTCTTTTTGCAGTGATAATAATTTCTTCCCCCCCACTCCCACCCCTAGTACTAGGTACTGAAGCCAGGGCCTTTGTACTGAGGTGCTAGAACATTCCTAGTCCATTTTTCTTTCTGAGGTAGAGTCCTGTTAAGTTGTTCATGCTGGGCTCAATCTTGGGATGCTCCTCTCTCGGCCTCGAAGAGTCTTGGGGTTACAGGTATGCGCCGCTGTGCTTGTCTATACTTCAGCTCTGAGTACACTCCATCCTAGAGGAGTATTGCATTCTTTATTTAGTCCTGAGAACGAATGTTATGGCTTGTGTCTAGTTGTCCCTCCAAAGCCTCATGCAGTCATGCAGTGGGGACTTCTAGAGCTTGAGACTAACTCATGATCTACTGGGATTATGGATTTTAGTACTGCTGGGATTATGGATTTTAGTACTGCTGGGATTATGGGTGTGGTCTGAGGCAGATATCCTGAGGCAGAGAGCCTGAATGTGAGAGACAGAGAAACAGATTCTCTCTGTGTTGCTCTGTTTCCCTGGTTGGTCGGTTGCCTCTGTCGTGATTATTGCTGTTCCGTCACCATGAACTGGATGCTCTCTGCCCTGTTCCTCTCAGCCTTGGGCCAGCCGAATATGGATTGAAACCTCCAGTAACTGTGAGCTAAATAAACCTTTTCTTCCTTCATCTTGGGTGTTGGGTATTTGTCCCAGCAACAAGAGAAGTGTAACTAAGACAACAACCCTACTGCGTGCCTGGACCAGGGTTATCCTTGCTTTGCATAAGAGAAATACCTGTCTCAGAGAGGTGTGCAGCCTACCTTGTGGCCGCTTGGTAATCCAGGTTCAGGAACGCTTTGCCCAGCCCACACCCCGTGGCCCTGTCTCCTCCCGGGTATGATGGCCTCAGTGTGGACCCAAGGGACGCAGTCTGCCAGCAAAGGTGCTGCACTCAGGGTGCTCCTGGGGTTCCTTCTAGGGAGCAGTTCCATTCTGCGGTGCCTGCTGAGACACTGTCAGTGTGCTGGAGCTTTGTCTCTGCGAGACCCCCAGGAGTTCGGGTCCCCGGCCCTCCTCTAGGGCTCTGCAGCACTTGCCCAGGAGGTCTTGGATGAAGACCAGGAGCCTTGGTGGCCGGTCAACGTGCTTGTCCCAGGGAGTGAGGTGGAGTGGAACAGAGACCCTGGTGGGCTTTCCTGTCTTGCCCTCCCATCTCCCTCCATCCCTGCTCAGGGGAGGTCTGGAGGTTAGTGAGAGGTAAGGGGCAATTAGCGTAATTACTGTCATTTGTGCAGACAGGGAGCATGCATTTTGGAGGTGCTTTCTGAGGTGGAGTGAGCCTAGGGACCCAGAAGGCTGCTAGAGGGTGGGTAGAGAAATCAGGATTCCCTGGTAAGGAGGCAGTGCGCGAAGGCCCCTCCTAGGAAGAGACTCCCGCTGAGAGGGAGGAACCCGCCTCAGTAGTGCGCAACACCCAGCCAGTGCACAACACAACTTCCGGACTCCTCTGGTCCCTGTAGCCAGAGGAACAGACCACGTACAGGCTTCATTCTGTCCCTCACCCCTGCTGGTGTGGCGCTTTAGAACACATCCGCTGGCCTTTGTCCCAGACCCTTTGACCTTTGGCTTTGCTGTCTTGTAGACCATGTACAGCAATCTGCAGCTGAATTCGCCCAGAGCTCGAGGTCCACACTCCTGCGGGCTGTTTCAGTGTTTTAAAAATGTATTTTGGCGTGGGGTGTGTGTGTGAGGGTTACGAGCCTGTTTAGAAATGACTTCTGTGTACCCCTTTGGGGCTGGGAAGAAGGCCCACATACAATCCTAAGGAAAATCATCCTAGCAGCATTGCCAAAGTGGGTGTAGCTTAGGCTGCCATAGGTTTGAGATTTCACTTCTTTGGGGAGGAAAAAAAAAAGATGTATCTTTCATCTACATGTCCTGCTTTAAGCAGTTGTCATTCTCTCTCTCTGGAATGGGTAACTGAGCACAGAAGCGTGCTAATTTATCTCTCAGTCAGGCCTAGGGTGAGGCCTGGCCTTTGGAGATGGGCTGGAGTATCATGGATCCCACTCAGCCATTGAGAACCTCTTGGCCCCCTGTCAGGCTAGAAGACCCCTTTTGCCACCTGCCTGTCCTCAGAAGGTTGCCCCTCCACCCCAGATTGAAGAGCGCACGCCCGAATCTGCCTGCGTTTCCATCTCTGGTGTGGTCTGTCTTCCCCCAGGCCAGTGTCTGTCTCAGGGTTGGCTCCGACTTGTAGCCACACAGTGGGGCTTTGTGGCGTAGGAGGGCTCCCCATGCCCTGGAAGGTGGGACTCTGCCTTGTCTAAACCAATTACAGCAGCTCCGCCCTTCAGGAAAGGGGAGCCCTGGAAGGAGGGAGATGGGGCTGCATGCAGGAAGTACTGCTGGGTTCGCGTGGCTTCTTCCTGCCTGGCTGGCCCTCTCCTTGCTCACGGGCAGTTTGGGGGTCCAAGTTCTCCTGCGGTGCTGCCGACTGGATCCCAGGTGGGCCCTGAGCGGGGAGACCGGGCTCCGCCCTGTTGTGCTCCAGGCCACTGCTCAATCTGCAGCCCTTGAGAGAGCAGCTGCCGGTCATTTGCAGCCCCTCTGCGGTCCCTCCCTTGGCTTTTCTAGCCCTTACTTATCCTTTACCCGTTTGCATTCCCTGTGCTGCCTTCTCTGAGCCCTGGAAACCTAGAGGAGCATGTTGTGGCCGCGTGCACCCAGAAAGCAGGTCTGGCATCATCCCTCCTGCTGCCTTCCACGTGCCCAGCCTCTGTCCTGTCTGGGCCCTCTGGCCTTTGACCTTTCACAGATAGGCGAAACCTGAGGAAATGTAAAGCATCCCGAGGCTTGGGTAGCCCAAGGCTCCATCCAGGAAGCACTGACCAAGGAGGTGCTAGGGAAGTGCAGCCCCTGGCTCCTCACGGGCTGGCCTGGGGTGTCACCTGCCACCCCTCGCTCTTTTCCTGTTTCTGCCTCCTCCGCCTCCTCCCCACCTCCCTGCCTACCACTCTGTGCCGGTCCCTTGGTTCCTCGGGTCCAGAGCCCCTGTGTCGGTATTGGCTCTTAGGGGAACAGCTTGGCTGCGTGGCCACCCACACCACTGTCCTGGTGGTAGACAAGGAGTTAGCCGCGTGCCCCATCTCCAGGCATCACTTCTCTCTACCTAAAGACTTTTTTATTTATTTTTTTAAACCACTACAAGTTAGTGAACAGAAAGAAGCACTCTCGGTGCAGTTCTGTGAATTGTAGCATGTGTCTAGGTCCATGTCACTATGGCACAGCCCCAGGTCCCCAGGGGCTTCCTCTGTGGCCACCTCCCTCCTGCCTCTTCCCTTGCAGCCACCCCTGCCCTCCAGGTCTCCACCCCGAGATGTGCTGGCCATGCTGTGTGCAGCTTTCAGAAAGCTTCCTCTGTGCAAGACAGAGGAGACCTAAGAGTCACCTGCGTGCTCCAGAAGGTTCCCTTCTCCCTCTGTCCCTTATTCCAGCCACACTGAGCTCTGCCATCTACCCCAGCTGGGGGAGGGGGGGTAGTAGCCAGTCCATCCGTCGAGAAAAACTGATACAGACTACCTCTCAGGACTAATTTTCCATCCTTATTTCCATACTTATATTAGAAATGCTTCTTTTAGCCTCGTGCTTCAAACTTACATGAATTCTGAGAGTTTTTGTTTTTGGCTTTGTGACACAGGGTCTTGCAATGTAGTACAGGCTAGGCCGGCTGTAAACTCAGGGTAGTCCTTCTGCCTCTGCCTCTCCCAAGTGCTGGGACTACAGGCATGGGCCACCACGCCTAGCTAGGAATTCTAAGCTCAAGGGAACACTGTCTGTAGTAACCACTGTAAGCCAAGATTCACAAAGGAGTGGAAAAAAACGGTGCAGTGGAAACTCTTGACTGTGGAGTGGAGCCCATCCTTTACTTTTGAAATCTCTGTACACCTGAGGGGGTGGAGAGGGAAGAAATTTTAAAGCTTAATTTTGTTCCGGAAGATCGTTTGCCAACAGCAGTGAGATCTTGCAGAGCATTCTCTTTCATGGGTTTTAGAGACAGTGGGGTTGTTCAGGTTATCTGAGCACCCTTCACCTGTGCGGAAGAATCAGGACCATAATGTATCATCAGCTAGAGCCATCAAACATCTTGGTGGGCTGGCTGTGGGTCCCTAAGTTAGAGACCTTGCTTTTCCATGCCCCTCTTCCTGGTTACTGTGTTAGTAGCTTCAACTCCCAGCTGGAATGTTTCTCATTCTGTGAAGTGTGGACTCCGGAGTGTCCAAGTTAACTTTGCAGTTGCCTGATTTCCTGGTAAATGTTCAGATTCTCTCAAAGTTTGGAGGCATGAATGACCTTGGGATATTTTTTAGGATAAACACAACCTGTAAGATGTAATTTGACTGCTTTGGGGTTTTGGGCACCATGGTTCCATGCACTGGAGCGCATTCTATGTGGGAGACAGAGCTATTTCTCTATTTTTCTCTCTAGCTGGATGAGACCATTCAGGCAGTTATGGTCAAGTCTTCCATGTTCTTCTGTCCTCCTGGGAGGCATCCTGGTCTCCCCCGGAGGATCCTCTTTGGGGTCCCCTTTGCCAGCACTGCCTCAGAGCACCTGCCTGTGAGTCAGTTGTGCTAGGTCTCACCTCGCTTGGCGGCTGCCGGCTCATTTCTGGAATCAGATGGTGGCCAGCATCGAGAATTCTGAGTATTTGATTTTGCTTAATCTTTGAGCTCTCTTCATGAAGATGCTTTTGTACACAATCAAAGCTCATTTAATGAAAAGACAAAATGCGCGTTTTTCTGTCCTTTTTGGCTACCAAATTCATGAGAATTACTCAGTCCTAGACTGAACCTGTAAAGGGGCTGGGGAGATAGCTCCGTGGCACAAGTGCCTGCCTGGCAAGTGCAAGGTCGTGAGTTTGAACCTCAGTCCCACCAAAAAAAAAAAAAAAAAAAAAAAGACTGAACCTGTAGGAAACCTGGCTGGCCCAAAGCACGCTCTGAGATCCACTAAGATAAACACAAGAGCACTCTTGACAAATTGTGAGAAGGAGAGGTCTTCAAAGGCCACAGGGTCCAGTGGCTGCGCATTAGAATCATCTGGGAGCTTTTTGTAAATGTCCCTGCCCAGTTCGTGATTCACCCTGTCCGTGTGGGGCTCAGGCTCTGATGGAATTTTCTAACAGCTCCCCAGGGGTTTCTGATACGCAGCCAAGTTTGCAAACCACTGCTCTGTCTAAAGCTTCTCACTAGATATTTGAATGAAAGTGTTATAAAGAACTCCGCCCAGTGAGATGGTGCCCCCCCACCAGGCTGTGAACTGCCAATAGAATTGCCATCAGCTCACCCTCAGCTCTCCATTGTCTGTCCCTGTCATCCACTAAACCTTCTGCCATCCTCCTGCCCAGAGGGCAGAAGCAGGATCTGAACAGAGTCTAATTTCATATTCATTGGTAGCAAACATTAAAATCTCGTTTTTCAGGCCATCCATTTGGTTTTAATATTGAGTTTGTTTCTCTTTTTTTTTTTTTTTTTTTTTTTTTGAGATGGATCTCACTAGGTTACCTAGGCTGGTCTCAAGCTCATGAGCTCCAGCAGTCCTTTGGCAGTATCCTCTGACCTTAGCTGGGACTCCAGGCATGGGCACCAGCTAGCTTGCATCCTGAATTCCCTTGCTGAGGCTTCTGTAACCAAGGAGTACAGCCCATGTGGCTTCAACAGTGGAAATTAATTGCCATGCAGTTCTGGAGGCTGAGAGTCAGAGGCTTGGTTTCTCCTGGGCTTCTCTCCTCACCTCCACTGCCCTCCACCTTCTGTCCTCTTCGTCTTCCTTCTCCGTGTGTCTAGGCCGAACTCAATACCACCTCTTCATAAGGACACCAATCCACTCAAATAGAGGCTCCTTATGACCGCACCTGAGGTGAGCACTTCTGTGGCAAGACTTTGTCTCCAAATGAGGTAGGCATGAGGAACTGGGGGTTCAGACTCTAATGGACTTCCTGAGTTAGGATGAACCAAGTCAGATTTTTTCCAACTTTTACGGTGGTGTGGAAACATTTCATGTTCCTTAGGAACCATACTCTGAATTTCAAATTTTGATCTTTGCCGGGAGTGTCCGCCACGTGCTCATGAGGCAACACGGCCAGCAGCACAGCGGGACGTGCAGTGGGTTAGTGTGTTCGGTGCATTTTCAACTTTCAGTATCATTTTTGCCTTATGATGGATGCACTGACTGGGACAGAACCCAATCCTAGGAGGAGGAGCACCTATATCTCTTTTTGGGAGGTGGGTACACCTCAACCCCTAACAGACATCACTCAACTTTCCATCTTGACTGCAGATTGGAACAAGTAGAGCCACACATCCAGATTTTTTTCTTTACATCCACTGCTGGCCTGAACTTGTCTAAAGTCCAGAGCTCAGGGCTGGTTGCTTTTTCAGCTTGCTCCATGAAGCTGCCCGCTGCCTGATACCTGTCCCCCAGCTTCTACAAACACCAGGAGGGCCATGGAGGAGACCATGGTTTCTTTCCTGGCTTCCCCAGAAATGAGTAGAACCCCCTTCTGTTTCCCACTGCAGCAGGGACGGTAGAGAATCCAGAAGCCATGGTGGAATGGAAGGGCGTGGGTTCTTCTACCCAAGGTGGGAGCCCAGAGCAGGTGCTGGCATTAGGCACCCACTGGAGTGATTGTCTGACAGCTCCTTAGAGGAGAGGGATTTGTTTTCAGTTGATGCTGTTTCTTCAGAATGTAAGTGTATCTCGAGTGAGCCGATAAGGCAGTGAGGAGGGCAGGGAGAGATTCCTTGAGGTCCCTAACCTGAATCTGACTGCAGACGGAAGGTGGAGAGAGGCTGCAAAAGCTCAGTGGAAAACATGGCATTTTATTTTCACTAACTGAAAATTTGCATCTCCTTTGATTATGATTACAGACAACAAATCAGAATTGTGTTAGCAGTACTTTAGTACTGTTAGTGGCACTGATAACCATTAGAAACTGCAGAAAGAACTTCTTGCACGCTAGACTTTGTAGGTGTCTTGACCGACAGTAATAAGACTTATGCTAGGCTTATTTAGTATGTCAATTAAATGTTACTAAGGTGAAAATTCTTAAGAATTTCTTTTACTTTTATTTTATGCCAAATTATTTTACTTTCGTTTTGTTTTGTTTTTTGTTTGTTGGGTTTTTTTGGAGACAGGGTCTCGCTATGCAGTTCAGGCTGGCCTTGAGCTCACTTTTGTAACCCAGGCTGGTCTCGAACTCACAACGATCCTCCCGCTTTAGCCTCCCCAGTGCTGGGATTACAGGCGTGCGCCACCACGTCCAGCTTATGCCAAATTTATTTACATGTCCTAAGTTTTTACTTCTTCAGTTTCTTCTGAGATATTGTTTGCCTCTTGGCAACCTCCTCTTCTGATTTAGGAGCCGTCCGGTCCTTTTCCATTCCAGATCATCTCTTTGCGTCTGCAGCAGGGGAGCCCCCATGGACCAAGCTAACCTGAGCCCTGTGGGTGCCGTGCTGCATCTTGGGTGTTTTGTTCACCTAAGTGTGTTCAGTGACCAGAGAATGTACTCCTACGTCCCTTTAAAAAAAAAAAAAAAATATATATATATATATATGTATATATATATATGTATTATTATAAATTTTTTACAATAGTTAATACATTGCATAATGTTCATCATAGTTGTTCTTCATAATAGTTGTTTGGAGTACAAAATACAAGTGTGATTTCTTATCTAAATGTTCTCCTAAATTCTTTTTTTCTTTTTTTTAGTTTTAAAACACGTTAGTAGTGTATTCATAAGAACTGATACATTGAATATTGTTGTCCTCATGGTAGTTATACAGAGCACAGGGTGTAGACATGTTAAATTTTCTAGTCCATATTAGTAGGGGAGGAAAAAAAGAAAAAAAATTTTCTTCTCTTTGTACATAGAGGGAGTAGTTGTATACATAGTCTAACATTCCATAGTTGTAGTGGGTTACCAGTGAAACTGGCAGTGTTGGAGGCTGTTGGTAGAAGCCTCTTACAGCTCATCATACTGCTATAGCTCTGCATTCTATGTCTCGTAGTTAAGCTTTTCTGCTGGTTGATCAAGGGCAAGTTAAGGCCAGACCTGTATAACAGAACATTTATCTTTTGTATCTTCCAGAGTCAAATCCCCTCAGAATTAACTTTGAAACCATGTACAGTGCTTGGTAGGACTATTGCCAGCATCAGCCATTGGGACGAGTCACGGCCATTGCTTGACCTGTTTGCTCTCTGTGAAAGCCTGAGAGAATGTCCTCTCTCTAGGTGACTCCCCTTAGCCACACTATACTTCATTTATCCCTTTCCTCTGAGGTCCCTTAATCTCCTTGAACAGAAAATTTGGAAAACCACTGAGTTATAGGATGTCACAGCACAGGTTCTCTTATGTCCTGAGTCCTCACTGACCTTGAAGGGCTAGGGCCAAAATGTTGGCTATCCTCGTAGCCCTTCTTTTTCTCCAATTTTTGGTCTATTAACTTACATTCTCAACCCTCCAGCAGAGAAGCTTCATGATACTATTACTCTATAACATAGGTGATTGAGCTTAACATCACTGTCTTTCTGAGTATCAAACATCTTAGACTTATCTTGCAATTGATATTTTCTGTCAAGCATTGATATTCTACTAAATCTCTTTAGAATTTGATAAAAGCATTTACACATTTTTACACGGACATTTAGAAATCCAAGGATGTTCAAAATTGTAGCTCCTAAATCCTTAAGTACAGCTTTACTCTCTGCAGTTTTAAGGATGTGTAGCAAAAATTTGGCACTTCTTTTTGGGCCCGAGACCCTGTTCCCAGACCCACTGTTTGACCTGGTGTGGCTACTAATCCATTGTTATACAATGGAATGACACCTTTTGGACCCTGGTGGCCTTTCGGGTGTGGATATCTTTGATGGCCTGGCCAGTTTCATGGGTGTTCTTAAAGTGAAGTGAGAATTTGCAAGTTTTGATTTCCATGACTTTATGGAGTGTTCTGGGTCGGTTGAAGCCATTTTCACAGATGACCTTAGGCTGTTTATAGGAAGAACTGAAGATATTTTGATGATTGTCTTACTGTAATTGTTTTCTTATGCCGTACTATGTACTTAACTTGTGCATTGAATGCCCTTTTGGCTTGCCTGGGCTGCCAGTGAGGTTTGTGGCACTGGAAAGGCTGGGGTCTGTTGGTTAGTGTTTATAATAACTGCTTATTTGCTCCAGGAAAGCCTATAAATGAGGAAATCCTATAAATGGAAATAATGCTAGAGTTCAGTCTCGATAATCACTTGACTTAGTTCATGTTTATAACTTTTTGTGCTCATTTTCATTAGGCTAAGCTCTGTGTGTGTGTGTGTGTGTACAGTTCTGTGAGCTTTTATCCTGTGTGTAAACTGTATAACTAGCCAGTACCAGTACCATGGTTTAATAGAAGATATTTTTTTAACTTGGTTATAAGGAAAATAGTACAGTAAATTCTTTTCAGTTCTATTGAATCACCCCACAGCCTCAGGTATCGTGGTGGTTGCAGCATCTGCCTCCTAAGTGGCCTGCTTCTCAGGCCTGGGGTTGGAGGCAGTGATTTAGCCCAGGCTTGGGCCCCAGCCCTGCTCCTATGGAGCCAGAGATGGAGAGGGAGAGGACCTTTTGCTCCTGTGTGGGGTGTGGTTGTTGTTGACAAGCTCCCCCTGGACCCCTTCAGCAGGAGTCTTTGGGGGGCTGTCCACAGTGAGCCCTCTGTAGGTGTGACTGCTCTGGAACTGGACCTCTCAGTGGAGCCTTTTCTGGGGCAGGAGAGGAAGACTAAAGCAGGAAAAACACAGGAAACAAAGGCACCGGCCAAGTGCTCTGGGGCTCAAAGAAGGGCTCCAGGCCTCACAGGGCTGAGGAACAGGAAGGAAGTAACGATGCCCTGGCAGGGTCGGAACAGAGATGGCAGGGTTGTGGGAAAGGTTATGCCCGGGTGCACACACCACGGTGGCCATGCCCACGTCCTTGCCCTGTTCCTTCCATTCACACCAGAACTCTGCTGCAAGGAGCCGGGAGCTCAGACCCGCTGCCGGGCGTGGCTGAAGGAAGCAAGATGGGGTTGATAGTTGTTCAGCTGCCCAAGTGTGGTGAGATCTGCTTATCACTGTAGCAGGGAAGGTGTTCAATAAAAATCCCAGAGCACGTGCAGGATGAGGTTCTAACCAAAAGCCCGCCATGTGCTCACTGTCTCTTTGTCACCTCTTAGTGAATGAGGACATCTGATAAAGCAAAGCGCCCCAGTGTCCAACCACAAAAGATCAGCATTTATACCACATCTGGGTTTTGTGGGTTTGGCTGTTCGGTGATGTTAGTGGGTATGTTTCTATCTTTATTCTTGGTTCGATGCTTTTTCTAGTGTTTTTGGTGGAAGTTTGCAGCTGTGGGCAGTGCTTCCCTATACAGCCAGATGGCATGCCTTGTTCTTTACCCGTGCCTGCCGCCCCTGCAGCTCATCTCCTGGCTGGTGCCAGGGCTATGGCACTGCCTGGTCTGGAGGAGCAGGTACGTGGTACAAGAGCAGATGGCAAAGCCAAGCGTGCAACCACTGTGGAGAGCAAATTAAAAATCAATTGAAAATTAAACAATTATTCTATCACCCAGCAATCCCAGGACTGGCTATGTATCCAGAAGAGTGGAAACTTGGGTCTTAATGAGATAAACACTCTTTTGTGTTCGTTGAAGTCTTGTTCCCAATCGCTGAGCTTTGGAAATAACCTAGGTACCTTTCCATAAGGGAATGAACAAAGAAATCCCAGCGTATATACACACAATGGAATATTATTCAGCTCTAGGAAAGGAGGAAATCCTGCCATTTCTGACACCTTCCATGGATTTGGGAAACAACCTAAGTGGGATAAGCCAGTCACAGAGGGCCAAACATTCCATGATTCTACTACATGAGGGCCCTGGAAGTGGCAAATCATGGGGGTAAGATACAGAATGGTAGTTGCTGGGGGTGGAGTGGAGGATAGGGGGTGATATTATTCAGCGAGTCCACGGTTACAGTTATCCAATGTGAGCGAGTTCTTTGCATCTGCTGCCATTGTACCGCATTCCACTTAGAGTCAGCCACATGGCCTGGTGCGCTACTTGGAAGTTTGTTGGGGTAGATTTCACATTCGTTGTTTTCCTGCAGCAAAAGGAAAAGCACAGGAATGCAGAGACTTGTGGAGGTGCTGGGTCATTGCTTAGTTGTGGGGTGTGCATGTGTGTGTGCGCACATGCGTGTGCGCGTACATGCTTGTCTCTGCTCGTCAAGTGTGCGTATTAAATATGTGCAGCTGTCGGATACATCGGTGAAGCTGTGGGGACAGAAAGAACACAAATAAGATCAGGTGCTAGGAGGGCCGGCCAGATAGCTCAGCGGACTGAAGCGCCAGCTTAGGCAGCGAGCAGGGGCCCAAGTGCAGCGGCCCCACCCCTGGGGCCTGCTGAGACTGCCACTGAGACTGGGCGGGTGGTGCACGCCTGGAATCCCAGTGTTTGGGAGGCTGAAAACAGGAGAATTACTACAAGTCCGATTTGTGTAGTGAGACCCTGTAGACCCTGTAACTAAATACATAAAAAGAAAAGAAAAAGAGGAGGTGCTAGGACAGAGGCCAAGAGATGAAGGGAGAAGAAAAGGGCGTGACAGTGCTGAGTGAGGGGACAGCAAACGCAGGGGGCAAAGGAGCGAGGCCCACCTGGGCAGGGACCAGGGAGCTGGGTCCTGCCAAACCTGAGCACCACTGCCTGGCAAAACTTGGGGTTCTTTGTTCCCCACCCCCAGGTTGTGAAAACGGTGTTTGAAGGTAAACCGCACTGCAGCCTGGGCCAGGTTGCCACCATCTTGGGACAGACCCACGGGGGGGGCGTCCTATTCTGTTTTCTCCACTCAACTTGCCCTACTCTTTTGGATCTGCTCAGTGCTCCCAAAATGCCCTCTCTTCAGAGAAAAGCTGCATTCCTGTCACGTCACCGACAACTTCCAACATCGCGGCATCGAGGTCTGAAGCCTTCCTATTCCTGACCTCACCCAGTCAGCTCTGTCTCCATTCAGACGTCAGGCTCCGATCCCCACCTCCCCTTAGGCGTTGGGATGGGGCCCTCCATCCCCTCCTGACGCATCACTCTTCCACGTTCTGTCCCTTTTCTAACAACACTGGTCTCATGGCCTGAACTCAGATTCTGCCCTTGTATTATCATCCGGGCTTGACAGTCAACACAATTGTGTTGTTATCTGATCAGATTGTCTTATAACGTCAATGTGTTTATTGTGTGGGATTGGTGACCAACAGAAAGTACAGGTACCGTGTCCTTGCCATGTGTAGTCTTGTTTCCCTACATAGGGAGAGGCAGGCCCCGTGCTGTTTTTCTGTCTCCCTCTGGCATCTGCTCCATTGCAGCCTGCTGAGTGGTAGATGCAGCCAGCTCCCCTCAGGAATACCAGGAGGCTCTGTTCTGGGTCTCTGAGCCGCAGGTGCTTCCAGAGCTACCTGGAATTCATAATTACAGAGGCCATTAGCCAGGAATGCAAGGGGCTGGTCATCAGGACAGTTTAGTTAATGTTTAGGTTTTACTTGGGCACAAGATAGCCAGTCAAACTCATTTTGAGATAACTGTGAAAGATCAGAATTGAAAAACAACGCACAGTATTTTCTTGTTACAAGAAGGTGACGTAGTGGAACCCTGCTTCCTGCAGATTCAAGCCTGGAGCACGGGCAGATAGACTTGAAAGGGGAGGGTTTCAGAGGGAAGAAGTTGAGATCCCAAGAACTGACCATTGCTGACTCTTGGGGACAGTTTCCTTGGCCCCGTGAATTGAGATGTCACACTACCTTCCCTTGGGGGTAGAAGGGGAAGCTGACTTTGCCGAGCTCTCTTAGGGTCAGGACAGAGTCCCTGGCCAGCATTTTCGATACAGTGAGCATTCTTTGACTATAAAAGTAAGTCAGTTTGGGAGGGGAAAATATCAGATATAGTCACCAAAAAAATGGAGACATACAGAAAAATCGAGATTTTTTTTTTTTTTTAAAGTAGCTAGGCTCATGGTTTGGAGTGCCAAACTCTTGTTCTAAAATAAGCAGAGCGTACGATTTTATTTACTAGCTCCCACACCACCTTCCTGCTGCTATCCAGAGATTTCCATTGTTATAAAGGGAGAGAGCATGATTCTTTCCCCCTCTCTATTTGCTAACTGGAGCAATTCTTGATTCACAGATGTTACTTCTGAACATCCCTCACACTCTTCCCAGCTTGGACTTTCTTTTTTTTTCTCCCCCAGCTTGAACTTTTGAAAATTCATTCTTGTTCCCTGCCCAGGAAGCCAGTGCATAGCAGACATGAGAGTAATTTCTCTTCCTGTAGTCACTTGTTGGCTAGAAACTGAATGGAAAGCCATTCCCTCTGGACAAAGGATTCCCTTGTAGTTTCCTGCCTAGGGACATCTTAGAAAACACACATATTGAAATCAGTTGTGTATCCAGTTTCTAAAGAAATAATGAGGTGGGAGAATTTTTAGACTTTGGGGAAGGATTGTGTCCGAATGACACGGGGTGACATCTCAAAGTGGGTGTTCCTGGGCTCTTCCCTGAGGTGTTCTGATCCAGCTAGAACAGGACTGGAACTGCATAGGAACACCTAGGGCCATTCTGATGACAGTCACACAATGTGTGCCCCTGATCACAGGACCCAGCAGGAGACCTGAGTGACGGGATCCGCCTTTGACAAGGACCTTCTGAGCTTCTGGGTGGGTAAATGCTGGGAAGACCAGGCCTCTCTACACAAGGCCCACATGAAACAGCCATTTTTGGAACTCAAAAATAGTTGGTACTTAGTAACTCCACATGGTTCAACTGATAGCACAACCCAGGGCTGACACCATTCCGGGCTTGGTTGGAGCTAGGCATCTCTTGTCTACTGAATTTGCAATCTTGGTCAAGGAATTTGCCCCTTCTAGACATCAGACATTTTATCTGTAGCATGGGCTTTTGATGACTCCTTTGCCAGATTATTGTCAAGCATAAAGATCACACAGGTCCAGGGCTTCTGGTACTCAGTAGCTGCTCCTGTCTTTCATCTTATTGATAACATCCCCCACTCCCCTGTGTTGGGCAGCTTTCCACCGCTGCAACCAGATGACCTAAGAAAAAGAGCTCAAAGGCGGAAAGATGTATCTGGACTTAGGGTTTCAGAGGTCTCAACCCATTTCATTGCAGGCTTCCTTCAAGGCGGAAACAGCATGGGAGAAACGGCACAGCAGAAACAACACGGTACAAAGAGCACAGCAGAGAAAAACTGCTCAAGCTCCTGGCTGCCAGGAAGCAGAGACGGAAAGTGGAAGAGCCAGGGAGGGAGCCGCTGGGATTAGAAATAGCCCTCCAAGGCATGTGACCTGCCTCGCCTGCTCTCCTCTTAGGCCCATTGAGCTGTGAGCTCCTCAGTGGGTTGACCCCCTTGATAAAGTTGGGACCCACGTGATTCCCATCAGCTAGCACAATCTCTCAACAGAATAAAGCTTGCAAGGGACGTTTTGGACACCAACTCTGATCTCCCCTAGCCCCACACCCCTGTAAACGTAAACCGTAATACCGCTTGCGTCCTAGTAGCACCTTGCGGACAGCAGTTTCTCAGTCTTTACTGCTCCTGCACTCGTAAACCAACTAATGGGCTCTCACGTCCCCTGCTAAAGCCTGTTTCCAGTGACTCTGTGATGTTGCATCCAGGAGCTCAGGTTCTGGCCTCATGTCTACCATGAGGGCCCCATGACGTCTCCTATTCCATGCCATGCTCAGCAGAGTGATCCACTCGGTGCGTCATCAGATGGGTACCAGAGAATGTTCTGGTAATGAGGGCCCATTGAAGGGGTGCTCAGTTCTTCTCACTCTCATGATAGAAGGCAGAGTTCTGTGACATCCTTCTTACTCAAGTTTACCACCTCATGGCCCTTCTGGCCACTCCCCTTGTGGATTTTGTTGTATTCATCCTTCTTGCTCCCAAACCCACTGGGTGCTCTCTTGACTCAGGGCCTTTGTGCTTCCTTTATCTAGAACATTCTTCCTTCTGACTGCTGGCTCTCTATCTTTCTTCCACCCCTTCTTTAACTCTCACCTCCTCTGAGGCCTCCCATGGCTACTTAAAACTGTACTTCTTTGGCCCACCTCAGCTCTCCTTATTCCTTCTCCTCATTGTATTATCTCAAACATGTATCACCTCCCTTGGTTGTCACTTCCTTCTTGTCACTACAACATCACCTCCATGAGAGTGTTTTCACTGTGCCATCCCAGCTCCTAAACACTAGGCATGCCATAGCTGCTCAAGGAATTGAATGAATAAAAATAAGTGGAAGTCATCTTCTGAAAGATCGAAATCTGCCTCTGTTATCCACACAAACTCTGTTTCCAGAGAAGAATTAAACTCACTAAATAAATCTTCCTCTCAAAAGGGACCTCACCAGGTGACTGATTCCATCTGAGCACTGGCAGGAACACTGACGTGCCCTCAGAGAGCAGTTGTGAGGAGGGACAGGGGAGGGTGGCGTAGGAAGGCCTCCCAACAGCAGGGGGTGCTGACCGCCAGCCTGACCATAGCCTTGGCCCCTGGACCTAAAGAGGCAGAAGGCACCATGGGAGCTAATCTGGAGCCTTTGTCTGTGGAATGGAGGCGCTTGCTGTTTTAATTAACCAGTGATACTCATTGATCAATAATTAAAATGACAATATTCAATTATAAAGAGTAAACTAATCTACTAAACCCTGTACACAAAGGCAGAAGAATAGCAAATACTCTTCTATCAAGCCAGTTTTAAATAGCAACTTCGTTAAGATTTTCATAGCATACATTTCATCCCTTTAATGGGTACAGCTTAGTAGTTTTCGGTCTAATCATGGAGTATGCAACCGTCATCACTGTCCAAATTTAGGACATTGTACACCCATTAGCAGTCCCTGTGTGTTCTTCCTCATCCAACCCGTGGCAGCCAGGAACCTTTTTCTTCATGTTCTCGGTTTATCACATATGTGGAATCATGGAGCATGTGCTCTTGGTGATAGCTTTTCTTATTAAGCATAATGCGTTTAGCATTCACCTGTATCTTAGCGTGTATCAACACTTCCTGTCTTTACGGCCAAGAGTTATTTCTTTGTATGACTGGCTTTTGTCTGTCTATTCATTCATCAGTTGATGAATAGCTGGCTTCTTCCTACTTTTTCCACTCCCACCGAGCCATTTGGAAACGTAGTAAAAGGCTCAGTGCTGATTGGTTTTGAAAGCAGAGTGTTGTGGGTGATGGTGGATACCTCTCTCCTAGCTGGTCACCATCCACTTGGAAGGTAGGCCTTCCACTGCTTCTGCGGCCTCTCTGTGCTGGTGCACGGTGTGTGACATCATCAGTGTGTTCCGCTGCTTTGACCTGAGTCTGAGCCTTGCAGTGGAGAGGCCCCAGTGGCGACCAGCATCGTTGTCCCACCCTGCCTGCTTCCCCAGTCTTTAATACATTGCCCAACTGGTTTCTTCAGCCTCTTCTGAGGGCACCTTGGCTTCTCACACATGCTGCCCTGCTGGGACATCCAGTTTTTCCCTCTTGTGTCCTGGTCAGTAGTCCCTTGGGTCCCTGCCCAACCCCACCTCGTCCTCCAGACCTGGGGTTAGGCCAGAGCCTTGGGAAAGATTGACAGCATTGTTTCAAGCTGCGAACTGTGCTTTAGTTTTCTTGTTCATATAAGTGAGTTTGCGTCTTAGATGTCGTTCACTTATGGCTTTAACCAAACTGGAACTGTGGTGTGGCCCAGGCAGTGCCACGTGCTGTCCACATCCCCAGACTGCCCAGCATGGGACCGTAGCCCTCTGTGAATGCCAGCTGGTTTGGTGCCTGGGAGTAGTGAGCCCTTTGGCATGTAACTGGAGAGGGCGAGAGGTGTGAATGAACCACCTGCCCCTCAGACAATGGTCTTTGGAGGGGATCAGGTTTAAATCACTTCGAAGCCTCCTTTACCTCCATTGTTATTTCCTGAAAGCACATGGCTGAACTAGCTGAAAAAATACCTGAATTTTGATAAAACCATAAACCTTGGATTCTGTTTCTGACCGGGCCCACCTGTGTAAATGTCACAGAATAGCAGCAGGTGTCCGGCCACCCTTCAGGGGGCCTTTGACAGCTCCCTGCTGTGCGTGATCCCTGGGGCCAGTGCTTCTCTTGCTGCTGGGTAGTTAGGATTGGGGGTGGGGCTTGACTTGCGATAACCAATTCGATAACAATGAGGTCCACCCCGTCCTTTGTCTGCTTGTCAACTGCTGATTTCCTGATGGATCAGGTAGCCACCATTAGCAGGTAACTCCCGTTCAGTCTTGTTCACTGCCTCTCTTGTCTGTGTTCCTTGTCCACAGAGATAGTAGTGAACAGAGGAAAAAGAAAATTAAAATTGGAAGCTGGGAAGGGTAGGGAGAGAGAATCTGCAGGCTTGGTAAACAAAAGTTGGCTGTAACTTGAGCCAGGAAGTGTGGAAGTGTGACTAAGGGCTTCTGACTCAGGTGCCAGCCCCCAGCTTCTCCACTGGGGCTGGATGGGCCCTCTCCGATGTTACCAGGGGGCGTTAGGTCAGGCTTTTCTGTTTAACTGTTGTTCGTGAAGAAAAAGAAAGATGATCAGACAGCTCTCTTAAAATTAGAGTTAAGAAATAGAAGGTGAGCTAGGACAATTCCCATGGAGACAGACTGCCTTCTGATAAAAGATCACTACCTGTTGTCAGAAACAGTCTGTTGGCTGTGGGGAGAGACACCATGGCTCTCTGCCACACGGCGGGAGTGGAAAGTGGTGATGTTTGTAAGGCATACTGTAATGAGCCCAAGGGTTGGATCCCAAAGGCAGTAATAGCCAGGCCCTAGACTGCTTTTGAGGTGCCAATCCGTCCCTGCCTCGTGTTTACTGTGCAGCCTGCTGAGATAAGGACAGAGGTCTGGGGCCACCTGAGCGCCTGGTTTCTGCAGTCGATAGTTAATCCCCATTGCCCTCCCTGACACCTCCACCTCCACCTCCACCTCCACCTCCACCTCCACCTCCACCTCCACCTCCACCTCCACCTCCACCTCCACCTCCACCTCCACCTCCACCTCCACCTCAGTCAGGTCTGTAGAACTGCTCCATTTAGGGAGAGTTTCTTCCCTACATTTTGTGATTCCCTTATCCATTCCATCTTCTGGGGTGCCCCAGGGCAAGTTGGTACCCACTTCCATGTCTGTGGATCTAAAGGCCTTGGTGGTCCAGGGGAACTGCTTCTCACATGGGCTGTGTTTGACTTCCTAACTTGGCAGAATAATGGTTCTCTGTGAGTCGTATGTCCTAAAAGAATAGATCAGTAGACCCTGGAAGCCTGACTTCATCTGTTTGGGCTGTTATAACAAGGCACTGTGGGCTCTGAGCAGCTTACAAATGATAGGCATTTATTTGTAAGTATTTTTAAGAATGGGAGTCTAACATTAGAGTACCAGCATGGGGGGGGGGGGCTTTGTTTAGAGTTTTCCTTCAGCTTGCAGACAGCTGACTTGCTGCATAGTACAATGGAGAGAGAGCGAGACAGCCCTCCAGATCCTTCCTCCACAGGCACGAATCCTACATGTGGGAGTTCTTCTGTCAGGACCTGAAGGGTCCTGCTTCCAGATACCATTATGTTGGGGATTAGATTTCAACTTAGGAATTTGGGACGGGGGCACACATATTCAGTTCATAGTATATGATATGTTTTTTTTTAATTGAGTATAAAGTCACACCTGCCATAAAATAATTTTAAAAGACAAGATGATGATCCAAATAAACCTCTTTTTATTTAAGTATTTTCTTTGTGTTTAGTTTGATTAGTTCACATCTTGGATGGTTATCATCAGAGTTTGTGTACAAATTTAGGTGGTCTTTCCTTTCAGCGTGTGTTTCCCCCACAGCTGTGGGCTTCAGAAGCCGAATGCCGAAGAACACATCTCGTCAGTCTAGTTAGCATGGGAATGGCTGCCCTGTGTTCTGTAGAGTGGAGATAATTTATTGACCAGTCACCTGAGCCATAGATCAGATCCGTGAAGAAGGCGTGGCCCCCCACCTCTGAAGCAAAGCAGGAACTCACCACGTTCTGGGACCACTAGATGCCCTCCATATGTTGGGCATCCAGCTTTTCAGAGACGAAGGAAGGAAGCTTTTGAACCAGTTTAATCCTTCTGAAGGAAAAAGAAAACAGTGTCCCTTTTGCACACTTTTTAGAACTTCCTGTGTTTTTACCTGTTGCTCGCTGGTTACTGTTGGGGCTTCCTTTCACGGTGGTAAGCACCGTTTGTTTTGTTCAGCCATTTCCTTCCTCCTCAGATACCATTACTGATCGATTCTTCTTTGCTTGAGACATTCATTCATGAGTCTCTTTCCTTCCACCTGTCTCCTCTCAAGCCACTGTGGAGCCCCTGCTGTGTACATACCTGAGGCTCCACAAAGGGCTGGGGGTAGCAGGGTGGAAAGGACAGCGCACGGAGGACAGGGAGGCTGGAAGCCCAGAGCCTAGATGCTCTTGTGTCCTTTGGAGGCAACTCGCTTTGTCTAGGCCAGGAATACTGACCATGAGCTAGCCCCTCTCACAGAGTTAGGTGTCCATTGTATGGATGAAAACTGGAGGGCTACCTGTGTCCTTTGTCATCTCCAAAGCCTGCTTGAGTCACTAGAATCTGAGGTCAGCGCAGCCTTCATGGAAGCCCAGGCTGGACCGCCCTTGCCTCTGTCCTGTCTAAGCTTTGAGAACCCTGGGGAAAGTCTCAGAGTATGTTTGGAAACACCACTGTCTTGCGTGTCTCCGGTAGAGGTCCCTTTTGAGCCTCTGCCATTGGGCCTCCTGGCTGCAGCTGGGTGGTGGGGAGGGAGTTTGGGTGAGGAGACAGTCTGTAAAGAACAAAGGGGTTGCTAGCTTGAGGTGAAAGCAGCTACCCCTGGGCTGAGAACTGACGTTCCTGCAAGCCTGGGCTGTCACACACTCCAGCGCAGGGTGCTACCCACAACGCCCCACCTTTGAAGGCGTCATCTTCTTAAGCTTCCTAACCAAAAGAGAATGATGTTTGCCATTATTGCCATGTTAAAATCAGCAGAGCCACTGACCCTGATCTTGAATGATGTTGACCTAGGGAATGAAACTGGGAACACCTGTAGTTGTTTCATTCCAATTGGAAGGAAACACCCAGCACAGCCTGAAGGTTCTCCATGCACCAGAATCACGGGAGTAGGGGGTGGGTTGGGGAGACGAGGGGTGAGGAGGGGGTAGTTAGCCCACAGTGCAGGGCTCTGCCCCACTGGGGTTTGATTTGAATGTCTTGGTTAAGACTCTGAGAATTCATGGTTCTAGCAAGTGCTCAGGGGACTCTGCAGTTCCAAGAGCAGACTTTGAGCTGCTGTGTACTGGATTAGCTCTCAACCGTGGGCCTCTATTCCCATCTTTCCCTTCCAAAATCAAACAGAGCGCAGGAAGTGTGGCAGAGAGCCACGGTCTCAAAGGGAGTTTCTTTGCTTTGCATCATGGAGCAGTCGCAGAGCTGAGCTGCCCCTTCCCAGTACACACACCCTTCCTCCTTGAGGCGGAGACACCCCCCTTACCTGCCACAGAACAGAACAGGGGTTAGATTAGGGCCTCGTGGGCTGGTACCGGGAGGGCAGTGCTGGAGCGAGGCTGGTTTCACTCCTTTGAGCTCTTGGAATTTGATGAGCTAAGCATTTTCCATGGCAAGTGCATAAAAAAAGATTTCTCATCCTTTTTTGAAAGAAATACATCCTTTCTCTTGAGTCGTAACTATTGTTGGATACAGAGTGAAAAAAGACTATTAACACTCTGCCCTTGAAAACATTTTTCTCTGCATGACTTTCTCTAGCTCCAGAAGATCTCGTGAGTTAATTTTTAATGGCTTCATGCGTGGGGGCAGTCTTGCCGTCCTGTGTGGGTGTCACCGCCCATGACATGGCTCAGTAGGGTCCTGGGAACAGCTCCAAGGCTGAGTGGGCCAGAGAGGGAGCCCAGCACTAGCCGGGGGAGATGTGAGGAGGCTCCCTTTTTTGCACAAGGGGGGCAGCGGTGGGGCTGGGGTCTCAGTGCTGAGTCCGCAGGCTGTGGGGCAGTGGTGAGCTTGCCAGGGGCCCAGCTGCCTGCTGTGTGTGTCTGCTCGCCTGACCTGTGGCCAGCTCAGCTCAGCTCAGCTCAGCTCGGCTCAGCTCAGCAGGGCCAGGCCCACTCATTGTGGGCCTTGGAATCCCCCCACAGATTTCTTGTAATTCCCGCCCTGTGGAATCTGCTCGGGCCACACTGCCAGTCTCTCTGGAATCTTCCACCCCACCCAGCTCACAGTAGTGTCCTTGCCTTTCATGTTCTAGTGGCCTCAAAAGTAAGGATTGAGGAAATAATAAGTGCCACAGCTGACCCCTGTGGAGTGTTTCTAGGCTCTGTTCCAAGGGTCTGTGTTTACTCTCACAGAATCTATAGCAGTCCTTGGAGGAAGGTACCTATTACTAGCCCTGTGTTACAGGTCAAGAGACTGAGGTGTCCTGATGTAGCCTAATATGCCCAACATCACACAGCCAGCAAATAGCTTGCAGGGTGCCCTAACAGATGCCACCACCACCATACCCCCACCCAGCCCTGGTGGGCTGCAGAGTTCTGTTGACTGGGATACTTACCAGGGGAAGAAGAGGGGTCTCGGGTTTCCTAGGCCTCCTCTTTGAGCTGCCTGGTAGGCCTTCCTGGTTGGGGAATTCTTTGGAGGACTAGAGGAGAAAGAGACTTACAAATCGGGAAGTTAGTAAGGACCCAGGAGAGGGCTGCTCCCTACACATGGTAGTGAACCAACCTGTGGGGTAGGGAGGAAATACATTCCTGGATTCCTGACCCAGTTAGGTGTGTAGTCAAAAACTAGGTGTACGTTAGTACTCCAGGGCCTTTAAACCGCTCCAAGCCAAGGCCCTGTTTTGCAAGGCAGAAGGAGGTACATGTGTGCTGGGCCTGGGCCTGGACCTGGGCCTGGTCGCCGTCACTTGGGGCCTTGCAGAAGGAATGAGCAGCTCAGGCCTGGGGGATGTAGGGTTTCCATACAGCAGCTTCTGGAGCCAAGGGATGCACTGGTTTTTGAGTCTAAATAATCCCAGAGAGTAAGAGGCTGGCTGGGGCCAAGGGAGGCAAGTGCTACTTGGAGAAGATCTGAGGCCACACTGTGACCTCACAGGTGACTGGCTGCATTCAGTCTGAAGCCCAAGATCGTCAGTCCCTGAGGTGGCTGTGCCGTCTTGTTGGCCCTCTTCCATGAGGCTCATCTGAGGGATGGCTTTCCTGGCACCTCACGCAGCCCCTAAGCAGGCACCTGGTACATGCCAGCTCACTGCATATCTGTGTCTGAGGCGAAGGGTAGAGGTGTGGGGAGAGTGTGCCGGGTGCAGCCTCCAGCCCCAAGTCCCTTGTATTTATGGGAGATGCTGAGCTTTGTGTCCAGTGACTAAGCTCCATGGGGGCAGGTGCTGTGATGTCCGAGGCTGCACAGGAGTCTGAGGTGTGGAGTGGCAAAGGACATGGGAAAAGGAGCAGTCAGTGAATGAGGGGGATGGCAGGATGGCTTGGGGACCTTGAAGGGCAAGTGGGAAAGGAAGGGAACAGGGAGAACAAGGCCCTGGGAGCTAAACTGGCCAGGCAGGTGGGCAGGTGGCGGTCCAGGCCTCTCACACAGCTTGGGACGTGGCTCTGCAGCCATGGCTGCTGACCTGAGGGAGCTGCCAACTCCGGGTCCCTGATGTGCATTCTGCATAAGTTAGGATCTAGATACAGACCCTGGATGCCCTCAGCTGAAAAGCAGCAGGTGCCCCACGCCAGCACCCCGAGACTGAGGGCACAGGAATGTGTGAACACCAGCAGCTGGCGGCTATCTGATCCTGGCTCCTGGTGACTTCCGCTTTGCCTATTGTTAACACACCGACCAGACTGCAAACAAATGACCGAGGTGGGCAGGAAGGGTTCCTGAACTGGCCTCACAGCCAGAGGAGAATAACCCTGGCTCGCTGCGCTCCAGCCTTGGATGCCAGGAAAACTCGATTGGGAAATAGCCATGATGAATAACCTAGATCTCAGGCTGGTGATGATTATTGTTTCTGTATGGACGGAGCTCCTTACACGTTTATTTCTCACATCACCATCCAGTTTCAGGTGCTGCGCACTGGTGGTTTACCCATTCAGGGACTCAAGTCTTTCTGCCATCTCCGGACCACCATGAGTGACTCTGAGGACCACCCATGTAATGGGTCTCTGGGCCCCAGCTCTGTGGCGGCAGTGGTGGGCCCGCGCATCTACATTGCTGACAGGCCCCGGGTTTGGCTGATGCCCTTGTCCAGGAACACACTTTGCTCTGAGGCTTCAAGGTTTCCCATTGCAGCATCTGCTACCAGCCAAGAGATGAGGGATGAGAGGGTGCAGAGAGTCTGAGTTGCCCCATGGCCTCAGTGAACTCCCAGGGAGGCTGAGAAATGGAGTCATCTTATAACCAGAGAGACAACAGTGTGTGCCACTCGTAAAGGGCACCACAACCACAAAGCCTGGTTCCACCCAGTCCCCACCTGAAAGACTAGATTGCAAAATGCATTACAGGGGCCGGCGAGATGGTTCAGTGGTCTAAAGCGCCAGCTTAGGAGAGCTCAGGCAATTGTAGGGACTGTGGTTCGATTCCCGGCACCACATGCTGCACCAGCCCCACCACGAGGGCAGGCTGAGCCAGCCATAAAATAAATAAACAAACAAACATAAAAATAAATAAATAAAAACAAAATGCATTACAAATAGATAGAAAAAAACATCAACCAAGAGTTTTATTTACTAGTAAGCATGAATGCCGTTCAAGAGGCAGGCCGGTCGTGAATGGAGGTCAGTACTAAATATACAGCTTGTTTTGTTATGTGACTTTAGCATCATTGGAGACTCAAGTTCATAGAATGGATGGTTTATAGAGTATCCCCTAGTCCAACAGTCATAGCTTAGGCCTAGGGAAGGATGATGCAGCAGTAGTGATATAACTGCACACAGTTGACTTTGCTTCTAGTTCCTTCTTGGTGTCTTTCTTCATTGCTACTGGCTAGTGACCCTTAGAGCCACTGGCTGTACTTGCTCGAATGGGGCAGGCATGTTTGTTCAGACTTGGCCATGGCCAGCAGGCACATCATATGGTTCAGCCCTGATTTGGGGAAATGAATGCAGTGGATCAAGCAGCAGGTAACTGCCTGTGCCTAGCACTGTGGGGGAATGCAAGACGATGTGACTGCAGGCCATTTACCATGAGCTCATCTAGTTGTTGATATAAAAGCAACACAGATAAAATAAAGGAAGGTTCCATGAGGGCTGTAGCTATCTTGGCCAGTGGTTGAGTTACAGAGTCCAACACAAGGCAGAGTGGCCCAGTAATTCTGAGCTGCTCCCCTCACTTCTGGAGCTTCAGGCCCAGCTTGGGGAGCTGTAGTTTCCATAGGACTTAGGCAAACAGTAGCCTGATGGTCCTGGCTTGAAGAAGGTGGAAGGCGAAGATGGGGCATGTTGGCCCCTGAGGCTTTCGTAGACCTGAGGAATGGTTGTGGGCATACAGCTGATGGCTTGTGCAGTTCCAGAGAGGACAAAGCTTACAGAAGGCAGCTGAAGTAAGCTCTGTTTTTGACTTGGAATGTGCAGGCACCAGAACTCTTCACTTAAGAGTCTGGCAGATTCCACATTAAGGAAATGTGTTTGGGAGGGAAACTGGACTAGAAGAAACCGGTAGTGACTCTCTAGAAATCTGGAAGGGCTCCCTCTGTGGAGGAGATCTTCAGCCGAGCTTGAAGGCCAGGTAGGATGTGGGTGGACAGAAGGAGGCCAGAGCCCAGCACTCACAGGCAGAGGCAGTGCTCCAGGAAGTGGGATTTGTCCGAGGATTGTGGGATCTGACCCAGAGGCAGTTTTAGAATTCTTTGGCTCAGACCCAGATTGGGTATATTGGATGGGAGTCAGGGGACAAGAGGCAAATTTAGAGCCAGCTTGCAGGACAAAGCTCTGCAGCCCTTGTGTTAGGTGGCTATCTATGTAAAGGTAATTGTGAAGTTTCTTTGCAACCCCAGCCCGGAACAGGAAGGCCAGAAGCTGCTAACCTGGAAACCTGGCAGAGTAGGACCTCATCAGCATCCTGCTTGCACAGCCTGGCCTCCTGGTGTACAGCCGCGAAGCTGCAGCCCTTCTCCCTCACCCTGTGGATGGCACTGTGCTTGGGTGAAGAAGGTGGCTCTGTGACGTTCCCTGGCATAAGGGTAGGAAGGGGTGTGGGTGGGTCCCAGTCGCCATGCTTCTGTCCTTTAAGGCCCGGTCCTGTTCCTGGTCCTGCCATGTCAGAAGCCTGGTCCTCGGCGCACACGTGGCCTCCCGCGGTTGAGCTTCTCATTCCAGTTGGCTTTTGCCCACGGGCTCCTGGTCCAGCCAGGTGAGCCGGGCCTTCCTGAGTTATCCTCTCTCATCCTCCCAGCACCCCTGCAAGGTGAAGCTTCCCACCATTGATCAACTACTTCAGACACAGGTGGAGAGCTTGCAGTTCTGTCCCAAGGCCTCACAGCGAAGTTCAGCATCAGGTTCTACCCGAGTCTTGGTTCTCTGGCTCCTCACCTGGAGTACATTCTCCTTCACCATTCAGAACCCCTGATAAAGAATTTCATGTTTCTCAGGAACAGGACTCAGAGATGCCCGAGTCACGAGCATCAGGTGAATGGGCACGGATGTTGCTGGCAAGGTCATAAGAACACCTAGCGCTCTGTACCCACTCTGCACCGGGCCAGCTTAGGAACACGGGACCTGTGCCTGGGAACCAGAAGTGCAGAACGTTGAAGGAAAATGCCCACATTGGCATCTGTGTGAGCTCACTTCTTTGCGTGTGGAGTGCCTTGTATATTTGTCCATGCATGCTGGCTGGGTGTGTGTTGGAAAATACTCCCTAACCCCCCACCCCAGGGTCTGAAAGTGGATTTTAGAGAACTTGACGTTGGTGTTGTCAAGTAGGTAGAACTTGCTAGACTGCTGTCTTTTCTTTCTCCAAGTGCCCCTATCATGTCCTTTCTTTCCTGATCCTCTCCTCTCAGCTGCCCACCGGAGAGAACTCGATACTCTGATTCATCCCAAGATTCATATCTCTTCCAATAGGATTTTCTGGACATTCCCTTCATTCAAAGATGATATGCCTATCTAATAGTGGAATTTCAGTCATCTGGGACAGATGAGCAGGGGAGATGTTAAGGAGAGAGATTCTTCCTCATGCTCCATAAATTATAGATCTCAGACATCTGCCCTATGATTTTTGCTAAACGTTTATAGTTTTCAGGTTGGGGATTTAGTTCGGTGATAGAATGCTAGCCTAACAAGCTGGAAGCCTTGGGTTTGGTCCTCAGCACCAAAAGCAAAAGACAAAACCTCTACTAAAAAGCAATTACAAGAAAGACCAAAAAAAGTTTATAGTTTTATATTTAAGGTTGTTAAGAATGGTGTAGTTTTATGTTTTATATTGACCATTTATTTGAGTTAGTGTTTGTATAAGATAACACAATTGAAATTGATGTATTTTCATGGATGTTTAAGTATTCCACCACTTTCTTTAAAAGGCCACCTACCCTAGCCCTGTGCCACCGAGTTGTTTTTGCACCTTTATAGACATGAACTTGGCGTATTTGTATGGCACACCTCCTGGGTTCTGCATTTTATTTTATTCCATTGTTATATCCCTCACCAATTCCACACTGCCACAGTTACTGTAGTTTTATAGTAAAGTATTTTATTTTGTTTGTTTTTTTGTGGTACCGAGGATTAAGCTCAGGACCCTGTGCTTGCCAGATAAGCACTTATTCTACTGAGCTATCTCCTCAGCCCTAGAGTAAAGTGTATCATGGGAAAACAGGTTCCTCTGTGTTATTAAAAAACAAAACGAAACAAAACAAACCCAAGGTCTTCTAGGACCTTTCTCAAGTATTCACAAAGCTCTAAGATACTTACACAAGTTAATGTTCATAGCACTTTTGTTCAAAGTTGCTACAAACTGGGAATGATCCAGATGTTCTTCACTGGCAAGTGGTTGAGCAAACTGGTACATCTGTGCCATGGACTGTAACTGTTGACTGCGTTTAACATCAATGGACCTCAAAGAAATTGTACTGAGTAAAAAACCTAATCTCAAAAAAAAATATCTCAAAGGCTACTTCTTGTTGTTTTTGTTGTTATTACAGGGTCTTACCTTGTATTCTAGGCTGGCTTTGAACTCTTGATCTTGCTATCTCAGCCTCAAGAGTGTAGTTGATCTTCCAATCCTACGCCACCATGGCGGGCTATATAATATTCTTGAAATAATAAGATTATAGGGAGGAGGAAGAAATTAGTGGTTGTTGGACCCAAGGAGCCAGGGCTGGGAAAAGGATAGGTGGTGCTGTAAGACATTTTGTGGAGATGGTGTGATTCAGTATCTCAGTTGTGAGATGGACACGAAGCTATGCGTGTGATAAAATTATACAGAGCCACACACATAGACAAGAGCACTTCTTAGCTGGGTGTGGTGGCACACGCCTGTAATCCCAGCGCTTGGGAGGCTGAAGCAAGAGGATCAATGTGAGTTCGAGATCAGCCTGGGCTACAAAAGTGAGCTCAAGGCCAGCCTGAACTGCATAACTGCTTAGCGAGACCGTGTCTCAAAACACAAAACAAAAAAAAGACAAGAACATTTCTAAAACTGGTAAGATACCTTAGTAAGCCCTGTGGCTTGTACCAGTGTCACTACCATATTGTTATTTTTCACTACGTACGTGCTAGGGGTTGAACCCAGGAGCTCACACATGCTGAGCAAGTGCTGTTTGTTGTGGTTGTAAAGTGTGTCACAGCTGGTTGTGCACGGCATAAGCCTTGAGAGGCTCCGTGAAGGGAACACGAGACTTTGCTATCCATTTGCTTTTGGTTTCCTAGAGCTAATTATTTCAGAATAAAGAGGTAAAGAGGCTGGGGAGATAGCTCAGCAGCATACGTGCAAGGTCCTGAGTTCACTAGCTGGCACTGAATGCCCGGCCCACCCCAGAACCCACGTGTGGTAGCATGTGCCTGTGGTCTCTGCACTGGGGAGGCTGGCACAAGAAGGTCACAGTACGTCCAAACTGTGTAGCGACACCCCGTATCAAAGAATAAATGAAATACCTCGACGGTCTAAACACCTACCTGGAAAGCACAAGGACCAGGGTTTGATCCCCGGTAGCACATGCCGTGCCAATCCCAGAACCCCGGGCACACTGTCCCACTCACCCAAACTGGGCTTGGTGGCACATGCTTGTAATCCCGTCACTGGGGAGGCTGAGACAGGAGGATCACTATGAGTCTGAACTGCTTAATGTAACCCTGTACCAAATAAAGTTAAAAAAAAAAAAAAAAAAAAACTTTAAGAAAGGTAAAGAAAATACGGAACAACATTACATTCTGTTTGTGTCCCACCAACAGGTACAAACCTGGGACAACAGGGACTTGTGGCTGTTTTGCAGAAAGGGGGCAGTTAGTTTCATCTGGTGGCAAAATATTTTATTTCTTTATCAAACCTGGGCTTGAAGCAGAGGTGACAAAACATTTGTGAATTCAGGATGATGGATTTATTGGTGTTGTGGTGTTTCTCTGACCGTTTGAAAATCAACTTGAAAGAGTACATTATTTAGAAAATAATATAATTGTAAACAAAAACCATAATGAACCCCATGTTATCTTGGTCTAAAAATTGGCTGGGGCGTTTCATATTTCCTCTGTTAATCTGCTTGTTGGTCACAGACTTCTCCCCATGACTTAACTAACTCTGGGTTACAAAGCCTCAGCGTGTAATCCATCTTTTTTATTATGACAAGCTAATTTAATTTTAATTGCTCATTATCACATTGCATTATGAGGAGGAGCTATCTTTAATTATCTTTTGGGGGGATTGTTTCTGAAGTAATGGAAAGCTGGGAGCCATCCTTTCCGAAGTAGTCACCTGACTGGGAACGTAAACTATTTGTGTGCAACAGTGTAAATAGACTCCCCACTCCCCTCCTTTCCGCGGCAGAGCCTGCCCTTCCCCCTGAAGCAATTAAAAGAATTCCAGGTGGGTGGTTCTCCCCCTCTTGGGTCTAGCTAAAAAAAATACAAAAGTCCTTTCATTGATTTTTCTTTTTCTTCTTCTCCCTCCTCCTTCTTCCTGAAATATACCAAATGAGTGACCCAAGAATGGGACAGGATTTCTCCCGTCCTCATTTAAATATTGGCCCTGCCCTTTCTAGATCATTTTTCTTGGTGACATGTTAAACAATCTCAGGTCAGCCGGAGTCCCTAAAGGTCACCGTGGGTGTCAGGAATGCGGCTCACGCATGGCAGAGATCGGCACAGGGAGGCGCCCTTCGCTGCTTCGGCCCAACCCCTCGTCGTGCTAGTAGAGGGCTTCAGGGGTTTGTCTGTTGGAGATGCATCTGTGAGTCCAGCCTTTCTCAGTGCCTCCTGGAATGCCCACTCTCCGCTAGGGGAGGGTGGCACTCTATAACTGGCAGCCAGAGGATGCCATTGAAAGCGGAGAGAAGTCTTCACGCTGGTCTTTGTGGTCAGATGCCTTCCCTTCCCGTGGGCAAACCCGGGCTGCAGCCCTCCTGGCTGCCCAGTGGCTTTTGTGTGTGCGCTGCTTTCAGCTCCTGTCCATCAGTCTGAATGGGCCCATTCAGGAGCATTCATGCGCCTCCGAACCCGGCTGCCTGGACACAATCAGCTGAGAGGGACGCTGCACCCCATACAGGAGAATGCGCCCGCTCCGCCTGCCTCCGGGAGCCCCTGATTGTCCCAAGGAGCCCAGAGTCCAGAGTGAGCTCAGAGACAGCCATATGGGGTTCATTCATTCTGGATTTGGGGATACCTTGCGGTATTCCTTGTGGGAACAGGAATAAGCAAGCACAGGCCTACTGGAGCTTATCTTTGGCTCTGACCTTCAGCCTTTACCCCTGCTGAGAATAGAGACCTTGCCTTTTTATCTTTATGGGCTGCATACCTAAGGCACTCAATAAGTGTTTGTTGAATGAACTAAGTAGCTGCTGTTTCCCTTTAGCCCCAAGGTATCCTGCTTCTTAGGGTGTGGCCAACCTACCGGAGAGGCTGAGATCATTTCAAGGACAGTAGCATGTGAAAGTAGAGAGACAGAGGACATGTCTAAGGTGGGAAATGGCATAGAGAAGGGGCTTTTGGTGGCCAGGGATCAGTGTCTGGAGTTTGAGAAGTTTTCTAAGGAGCCCCAGGTTTCAGCTGGCCATGGCAAGAGGCTTCCCTGGGGTACACTTGGTTTTTGGTAGATGTGAATTTGGCCTACAGACTTAGTTGATTCCCAGCAGCTTCTGCCATTTGGCAACTCGCACCCTTGGGGCCTCTGCCTCTCGCTCCAGCTTGTGTCCCCACTGTGGGTCAGTTATCCGAGGACCACACCTGGGACACTGGGGCAGTAAAAAATACCGGCCAAGATGCCCAGGAGCCTTTGGTTGGGTCCTCTAGTTTTACCATCAAAATTGTGTTTGATGATTGAAGCAGGTACAGTCACAGTAGTAGCAGAAGAAATACCAGACCCTTGTGTTTATCAGGAGCTTAGCAGGCTAAGTCCTTTGTACCTAATGCTCCATTTGACTTGGGCTGCAACACGCTTGTGTATATGTGTTTGTAAAGCACGTCCACATATGCACTTAGCAATATGGGGAGCACTGGAAGGTGGGCAAGATTTTCATTCTCCTTTACAGATACAATACCTGAGGCCCAGAAATACTAAGTGGTCTCCCACAGTGAGTTCTTTTTTTGTCATTTTGAGACAGATTTTGCTACACAGTTCAGACTGACCTTGAGCTCACTTTTGTAGCCCAGGCTAGTCTCGAACTTGCACTGATCCTCCTGCCTCAGCCTCCCAAGTGCTAGGATTACAGGCGTGTGCCACCACACCTGGCTATAACTTTTCCGTCCACTGTAAAGGATAGGAAAAAAGAAAGAAGCTGGACCTGGTGGCACGTGCCTATCATCTCAGCACATGGGAAGCTGAAGCAAGAGGAATGCCGTGAGTTCAAGTGTAACTTGGGCTACTCAGCAAGACCCTGTCTCAAACAAAAGAAAAAAAAAGGGAAGAAAAGGAAGCACGCCTTTATGAGGACCACAGTAGACATCTTAAAGAAATCTTCAAGAGCCTCTTAATGTAGTTGAGGAAATGAAACACAGCACACAGAAACACTTTGCAAACAGCTGGATCGCCAGCACCTGCACCAAGAATGGGAAGGGAAGGGCCGCGGGATGCAGGCTACTCACACTCAGCAGGACACTGGCTTCAGCTCATCGGCTCCTCCTGGAAGGGACAGGCACCGTCCGGTCGCACAGACCCGGGTCCTGTGTGGGCTCAGCACAGGCTGGCCACTGGCTGGGCGCTGTGTCATGCCCCGATCGCGTCCCCTGCAGAAGCCCCGCGCCCACTGTACTACTGCTTCCCGTGTGGAAACGTTGGCTTCTTCCCCAGGGAGAGCCAGCTTCCTACAAAGGAGAAAGACTACATTCAGATCCAAGAGGGAGGAGACGAAACTTCCACTCTAGGGCCAGGGATGTCGCTCAGCAGCACAAGGCTTGCATGGCAAGTGCAATGCTGGTCCAGAGTCTGACTCCTGGCTACCACGCCCCCCCCCAAAAAAAAAAAAAAAAAAAACCCTGAAAAAAATCCAGCTCCAGGCCAAAGAGAAACAGTTTGCAGATGGGAATTGGCGCAGTTCAGTTTTCCTGTCGTCCCAGACTCCTCTGCCTGGGCTCTCTGAGCTGCGTGTGCCTGTGCCGTGTCGCATCCTGGTGCAGCCGCTGAGGCCAGAGAGCAGCAGCCGTCTCTGTTTGGAGCTTTGTCCCCACCTCCCAACACGCCCAGGGGCCCTATTTCATCCTAGAGAGATTCCTGCCCTTGTTCTTCCTACCCGGAGTCACACCCTGGAGGAACCACATAGCCCCTCCAGCTCAGTCCTGCCATCGGAGGACAGGGCTTGGATGAGCTCGCTTGTGTAAGACACAGACCTCTGGCCGATCTAATTCTGTAAGAACTCTGTAAGATTAGCTTCCTACTTTTTTGATTGAATTAATTGTATCGGGGCTGGAGAGATAGCTCCATGGCACAAATGCCTGCTTAGCAAGTGCAAGGTGGTAAGTTTAAACCCTGGTCGCGCGCACACGCATGCACGCTCGCGCACGCGCGCGCACACACACACACACACACACATAGTTGAATTGTATCCGTACCGGGGAGCAGTAAAGGTTTCTCCGATAGCTGTGACCCCATAGGCTGATCACCTTCTATCCGTGGGTTAAGAGGCCCATGGCATCTTTATCCTTTTATCCTTACGGGAAAATGTCTATTTTGCCCACCCTGGATATGGCGATAAACCTGTAGGGGCAGGCAGGTTCAGTCTAAGTAGTACTCGGTGTGGACGCATCCTGAGCTGTAGTTGGTTATTTTCTGTCCTCCCCACCACTACCCCTTTGCTGTAAAGGACTTGAGTAGGGAAACTGGCAACATTTGAACAAAGTCCATTGATTGTATTATAGTATTGTGTCAATGTTAATTTCCTGATTGAGTGATTCACCTGGAATTTGAGAGGATGTCATTTTTAGGAAACTTACACTGAAGAGGTAAAGGACATCCTATGCGTATTCTACTCTAAAGGGACAGAGAAAAAATGCAGAGGGTGTGTGTGTGTGTGTGTGTGTGTGTGTGTGTGTGTGTGTGTGTGTTTGAATGTAACTAACTTAACTTTTGGGGGGCATTTTGGTGAAGGGTGTATGGAAGTTAATTTTCCTATTGCAGCTTTTCTGTAAGTCTGAAAGTTTTTCAGAATTTAAAAAGAAATTCTCTGTGTGCTGGGAGGGCCCTTGTGAGAGTTGGGGGTGGTGTTAGAAGACAGGGAGAGGACAAGAGCCCAGCATGGGGACCCTCAAGAGGAGGGACAAAGACATCTGTGTGCAGACAGGAGAGCAAGTAAGTAGGCAGCACCAGAGGGGCCACCTCTGCGAGACTGTGGCCAGCCAAGAGAAGCGGAGACAAGGCTCCCAGAGATGCAGCTGTTGACGTGGTCCTGGAGAATGAGAAGTACAGCCTAGGAGGCTTGGGCAAGGTGGGTGGACAGGGGAGCCGTGCGTGTGGCAGGGATCCTGGTGGAACCAGCCCCGCTGAAGGGCGTTGGGTCGAACTTGCACTCCCGGCTGCTCCTCCTACACAGGGTCAGTAGCTGTGGGGATTTGAGCAGCCAGCATTGCACACCCCATCCCAACAGACTCAGCCAGTGGGTTAACCATAGGAGACTAGGGAGGAAAACCCTGGCGTGAGATTTGGAGCTGATTCCTGTTCAGTGCTTTGGCCATGGCAACAGAAAACTACCCCAGCTGCTATGGCGCCTCTGTTGCAGTGGCTTTTGGTTTACAAGCTGCTGGTTCAAGTCTGACCATTATCAAAGTACTTCTTTATCTAAAAGTAATGCATGGAGGTTTTGGGGGGAGTGGTGAGGTTTGGTGAAAATAGGTGTTAAATCCAGAGCTTCCACACTGAGCTAAAACCTCAGCCCTTTTTTGAGACATGGTCTCACTAATTTGCTCTGGATGGGCTTGAACTTGTGAGCCTCTTGCCTCAGTGTCCCAGAATGCTAGGGTTACAGACCTGCACCACCATACTGTGCAGGGTCTTACTATGTAGATTGAACTCATAGTGATTCCTGTGTTTTCAGCCTCCCAAGCACTGGGATTACAGGTGGTAATCACCCAGTTTCGATCACCATCTCGGCTCACCCTGGGGGTCCAGGCCAGCACACTGGAATCGAACCTGGGCTGCTGAGCTCTGCCTAGGCAGCTGCTTTAGCCTGCTGAGCTATCTGGCTGACTCCTTGTGTGAACATTTTTTACTGTAAAAGATTCAAATCAAACAGAACAGAGGGCTAGCAGAGTAGCTCAGTGGACTAAGCGCCTGCTTAAGCAAGTTTAGGCAAGTGCAGGGACCAGGGTTCAATCCCTGGCAGCATATGCCATGCTGCCTGCCCCCTTGCACACTGAGCTGACAACCAAGCCTAGGCATGGTGGCACATACCTGTAATCCCAGTGCCGGGGAGGTTGAAAACAGGAGGATCACTACAAGTCCAACAACCTGCATAGTGAGACCCTGTACCAAATTACCAAATACATTTCCTTTAAAAAAGAGCAAAGCAAACAGAACACACTGGAGGCCTCTTTCAGCTTCGCTCTCCACATCCCCATGGTATCCAGTGGGTACAGCTCCTCTTCTTACAGTCCTTTTCCGCAGTGGCCAGGGCTGTGACCTGTGGAGCTGTCACCTTCCAACTTTGTCACTTTGAACGGTGTCTTAGTTACTCTTCTCTCATTGCTGGGACAAATACCTGACCCTCAAAATGAGGGAAGGAAAGGTTTATTTAGCTCACAGTTACTGGAGGTTTCAGTCCATACTCAGCTAGCTCCAAGGCAGAGTGGCACATGGGAGAGGGCAACCTTCTGTGGCGGCAGGCAGGAGCAAGAGCCTGAGAGAGCTAGCAGCAGCTCAAGCAGCTAACTACTTTTCCTTCCTTACATTGAAATGCAAATCGCCTGCCCCTGGGGAGGAGCAGCACCCATTTTCACAATAATCAATTACAAATTCCAGAAGCTGCCCTAAGACTTGCATGAGGCTTTGGGGGACACCTATACACAAACCATAACAAACGGGTTACTTTTTTTCTACACCTCTGTTGTCTCATCTGAACCCTGATGATCCTAACAGTCCAGACCTTATCGGGTTGTTGCAAGGACAGCCACAAAACTCAACCCTAGGAAACTGCGTGTGGCATGCCACGCCTGTAATCGCAGTGCCTGGCAGCCTGAAAACAGGAGGATCGCTACGAGTCTGAGCTATGTAGTGAGACCCTGAAGACCCTGTCCTAAAATGCATTAAAAAAATAACCTCAACCCTAGCACAGTGCCTGGCGCATAAGTGCTTGACATCCGCATCTGGCAGCATATAAGATTCTATTTTATTTCCAAACAACCACCACAGCAAAGAAAAGCCAGGCATGGTGATACCTGCATAGAATCCCAGCTATTCTGGAGGCTCAAGCAGAAGGATCATAAATTCAAGGCCAGCCTGGGCTACGTCAGGAAACCCTTTCAAAAAGACAAAGGTTAAAACTTAACTCAAGGGGCTGGGGAGATAGCTCTGTGGCACAAGTGCCTGCCTGGCAAGTGCAAGGTCGTGAGTTCGAACTCCAGTCCCGCCAAAAAAAAGTAAAACGTAACTTAGTGAAAACCCTACTCTGCATGTTTTTATCAGCAAGGCCTTAGCTGCAGATAACATGCCACAGCTGGCTTGGGCTCAGCACAGGAGGGCTTGCCCTGCAGACCCTCAGGTGTCTCCTGACGTAGTAGGCACTCGATCCTCAGCAAATGGAGAAAAAGACAGAAGGCGCGCACACGTGCTGGCATGGTGGAGAGGCCGGGAGGGAATGCTCTCCTCTGAGACTTGGACAAGAGCAGGGCAGTGGTCTGTTTCAGGGGTGGGTGAGGAGCCCAAATCTGCCACCTGGGATCTTGCCCAGAGTCGGGGTTCCCTTCTGAAGATGCACGTGAGAATTAGGGCTCCCACTGGAGTTCTGCAGCCTGGCTGCATGCCCGAGTCAGCAGCAGGGCACGAAGCTGGTACCCTCAGCCGCTGCGCCTGGCTGTAGAGGGTGAGGCTTAGGGGCCCGGCACCCTGGGACGAAGGGCAGGGCTGCAGGAGCCAGTGTTGTCCTGGCACACGTCAGACCCGAGAGCCCTGCCGTGTCATCAGGTGATTTCGGATTCTCTGCCATGTGTTCAGTGCTTTGGGCATTTCTCGGACATTGGAATCAATTTTTTAAAAATCTTATCCTCAACATTTAAAAACAGGAAACTAAAATAAAGCATGCCATCTAAGGGTCCTGCTTATTAACAGACTGGAGACCGCTGGCATAGGCACTGGCCCGGCCCGAGTCTCCCACCTCCCACTCAGACCTGAGTCCCCCCTGCCCTTGCACCCCCCCCCCCCCCCCCCCCC
>PVKN010002315.1:0-43437 GCA_004027915.1 Capromys pilorides | reverse complement strand
GAAGATGGGGTGGGATGGTGGATTCCCTCCCATTTTATGACCTTTCAAAGGGCTTCCGAGAGGTCGGTGGGATTGGGACCAGCTTACCTCATGATCCCCAGCCTTGAGCTATAGGGTGACTTGAATCTCTTCAGCAACCAGAGCCTCCCTATTAATCCTACCTGGACTAATTTGTACTAGCTGGCTTTCATGGTGGGGTTGGTAACTGTGGCATCATTTCAAACACACCTAGCACATGCATCAGGTGACAAGCCTTAACAGCAGCACCGCAACTGCACACGAGCTACCGTGCCAATAGATCAAGAGACATTCAGGAGATTCAAACTAAGCAGCAAATTCCATAATTATCAGTATCCCTTTCATGTGCTGTAAGAGCCTGCATAATTTCCCTGTGGTAGAGTGCAGAGAAATCAAAACAATAAACTAAGAGATCTACCAATTCATTGGAGCACAAAATTTAAATCTGTGTTTGCTAACAGTATTCCAGCTTCTGGGCAAATCTAACATGGATTGACTGAATAATTATATTTCCATCTTTACTTTGGGAGGAGTCTGTTTATTTATTGCTTTGGTTAAGAATGCTAAAAACCTGGAACTCTATACTGTGGTATTTACCTTTGTCAGATAAATGTATTACTTAACATCATGTTGACTTTGTCTTATAAATATACTTATCAATGGATCACTATAGGCCCTATGGGCAGGGGGGGCAAATTTAGCATTCAGTTTAGGCCTTTTGGATGATACAAACTTGGATGTAGAAAAACAACATAAAAGCAAAATAATAATAGCAAACACAGTATCCCCTTACAGTTTAAAGAACATATTTTCTTTTTTTAAAATGTATTTGGTATAGGGTCTCACTACACAGCCCAGACTTATAGTGATCTTCTTGTTTTCAGCCTCCCCAGGGCTGGGATTACAGGCATGCACTGCCATGCCCAGTCTCAAGTGGCCAGCTCAGCGTGCCTGGGGGTGGGGCTGGTGCAGTATGTGGTGCTGGGGATTGAACTCCAGTCCCTAGGCTTGCCTAAGCAGGTGTTTGGTCTATTGAGCTATCTCACCAGTCCTTGCAAAACATCTTTAAGGGCATGGATTTCCTTCAGCCTTTTGAAATTAGTAGACTGAATTTGCTGTGGAACTTTTTTAGGAGGAGAGCCATTATTCTGTCTCTCTGGATGTTCATTCATAAGTTTGTATTTAATCATGTCATTGAATAATGTGTACCTCTGAGATCCATGGCACTAATCAGAAAACCTCTATTAATCCAAACTTAGTTTAAAGAAACTTATTGTTTCATTTGTGGTTCTGGGGATCGAGTTTACAGAGGGAGGTAAATGAAAGTGAAAAGAGTGATTATCAAAATGCTGAGTATCTCATCTTTCAGTTAATTCACCTTTCCATTCATTTCTAAATATCTACTGAGCATCTGTTATAAAGCAGATCTCTTCTTTCCCCACAGTGAGAACCCTGAGGCCAGACTGTGTAGCTTTTAAGAACATAACAAACTTGGTTGTAAGTCTCCTCTGGCCCTGCCCTTGGGGTCTTGCACACGTTACTTCTCTTCTATATATAACTATGAGACTGGGTCTTGCTAAATTTCCTGGGTTGGGCTTGAATTTATGGTTCTCTGGCTTTCCAGAGTGCGGGGATTACAGGCATGTGTCACCATATACAGCTTTCCTTCTCTTATGATGATTCAGTTCAGGACTTTCCCAGTTATAAATTTTTTGGCATTTGAATTTTTTCTTCTGCCCCCGAGTAACACAGTTATCCTAGATGGAAATGAAATAGTTAGAGGAAGGGAGCATGACTATTGGCTTTAGGTAATAAATGCTGTGTTAGTCAGATTTCTGTTGCTGTGACAAAATACCCATGATGAACAATGTATAGAGAAGAAAGGTTTATTTGGGCTCAGGGTCTCAATTTATAGCTGTTTGATCCTGTTGCTTTGGGGCTTGTGAGCAATACAACACTTTATGGTAGAAGAGGATATTGCAGAAACTTCTTATTGCGTGGCCTCTGGGAATCAAAAAGAAAGAGAGGAAGGGATGAGGCTTGCAATTATCTCTCAAGATCTTGATCCGCCTTTAAAAGGTTCCACCACCTCTCAGTAGCTCTGCAGGCTGCCGACCAAGCTATCAGTGCATGTTTTTCTTGGGAGAGGGCACTTAAGATCCAATCCACAAGAAGTACCCACCCTGGAGCCAGGGTTGGAGTCGGTCTTAGTTCATGAAAATGTCCAGGAATGGGAGAACTGGCTCCAGAAGAGCACCATTTCTCAGGGAAAGGAACCACTGCTCTCAGTGTTCAGGAGGTGAGTTATGGTAATGTGTGACTGTTAGCCCGGATTGTCTGCTTGTTTGGCTTGGGAGCCACCCACGAGATTACTAAAGCGCACTTCTCTGAGTCTGATTTATTTCACTTAAGAGTATGGTCCTGAGGTCCGTCTATTTGGCAATAAATGTCTCCAGTTTAAATTGAACACACACATGTGTAAATATCACATTGTCTCAGTGGTGTGAGAGGCTGAGAGGGTAAATAAGAACCAAATTGTACAAGAGATGTGGTGAGATGGGTAGAAACTGCTCTCAAGGAAAGGAGAATCAGAGAGGGGTGGGGTGGGGAAAGGAAGGGAAAAGAAAAATGAGAAATGGAGAATGACATGGAAACTAAGCTTTGTAAATAAGGAGAAGAGGGGTTGAGAAGAGAGGAGGTGAATGGGAGGAGAAAAAAAAAAGATAAATCCAGATAGGTGTGTCGTGTAGAGGTACAAATTCCCTGTGATGAATGCGATCATTGTGTCTCTCTAAATTGTACTGGTAAACATAATTAAATTTAAAAGAGAAGGAACTTCAGTAAAGAGGTCATACAGTCAAGTGTACTTCTGTTTGTGTCTGGGTAGGACCTGAGGGCATGGCCTTGGGTCTGTATCTGTCCCTGCCTCCCTCTTCTCTGGAGCTGTTCCCCTGCTGTACTTTCTGGCTGACATGAACCAAGTGGCTTCATGACTGCAGGCCCTTATGCCATGACGTTCTCTTCTTGGAACCAGCCAGTGGCATGTGGAATGCTCTGAGCAGAGCCAAGGCTGCCATCCTCTAACCTGTGTGTGTTGGGTATTTGGTTCTAGTGACAAAACATTGATCAATACAGATTTTAATCATATTTCATTTTTTTTTTTTGTGGTTCCCCAAACAATCTGTTTTCTTACTATAGCAAATCTATGGTGTAATTATCAAAAGTCCATATTCTGCTTGGGTAGATTACCCATTTGTAGCTTTTTTTTTTTTTCTGGTACTGGAGATTGAACACAGGACCCTGAGCTTTGAGGCAAGTGCTTATTTTACTGAGCTATCTCCCTGATCCTTGTAGTTTTTTGTTTTTAAGAGAAAAAAAGATGAACATAGCAATGAAACCAAGTCTTAAAATGGGCTAAAAAATAAAATAGGTTAATAGGACAATCTATACTCTGTATATTATTCTCTTCCTAGTAGTAGTTCAGGAGATATAGGTATATCTTGCCTATACAATATTAGAACAAAACTTTCTTTCTTTCTTTCTTTCTTTCTTTCTTTCTTTCTTTCTTTCTTTCTTTCTTTCTTTCTTTGTATTTTAGAGAAGGGTCTACAGGGTGTTCAGGATCTCACTACTAGATTGGACTCATAGTGAGCCACCTGTTTACAACCTTCCAATACCTGTGATTACAGGCGGGTGCCACCATGCCTAGTCTCAATTGCAGTCTTGCTGACAAGGCAGGCCCGGCAATCAAACCTCAGGCCCCTGAACCTGCTTGCAGGTGCTTTAATCTGTTGAGCTATTTGGCTGACCCTCACAACTTTCTTTTTAATGAAGAAAGAGAAACTAGCTGTGGAGCTATCTTAACTATTATATTCCTTTTCTCTTTACTTTCTTTCCCTTGCCACAGTTTGTCTTTTCTTTTGAACAGTTTCTTCCCAATTCACAGTACCTATTGTACATTTCTGTTCTTATTTACTTGTTCATTTTTTTTCACACAAGTGACACAAAACAGTATTTACACATATGGGTCTGATTTATTTCACTTATGAGTACAAACTAGAGTTCCGTCCCTTTACTGATAAAACATTCCATTTTATCCTTCTTTATGGCTCAGTAGTACTCAGCAATATAAAAATCCACATCATTTTTTATCCATCAAAGCAGACACTGATCAACAAATAAAGGAGCTCTGGAAAATGATGGAAACCATGCATGCCAAACACATACAAGAAATAGAACCAATGAAACAGATCCAAACAGAAATGCAGGAGATTAGACACTCCACTGAAAGTATGCACAGCGGGCTGAATGAAGGTGAGGATAGAATGTTAGATCTAGAAGACAAAAATGTGACTAGTGACCAGAAAAAAAAAATTTATCTTAAAAAATTACAAAAGCCCACGAAAACTCAATCCAACAGCTACAGGATGGAGCAACATAGTTTGTTTTTAACGAGGTTAAGAAGGACTGACATTGGATGTAGGTAAGAGGGCTTCAGGGAGTTTGGGTACCTGGGGGACAGCCCTTGCAGTAGGTCCATGATGGCATCTTTGTTTTCCTGTGCGATCATAATAGCAGCAAGTTGTGTGTGTATGTGTGTGTGTGTGTGTGTGTGTGCATGCATATGTGTGTGTGTGTGTGTCAAAATGCACATTTATAACTGGGGAAGTTGTAAGCATTGTCCAAGTTAGAGAGAGGAAGTAATAATTTCCTACAGCGCATCCTCAGTGGGGTTTTGGTAACTCTGAAGATAATGAAGCTGATATCTGACCACTTGCTGTGTGTGCAAACGAATATCTTTTCACGTACTGTAGTTCCTCCAGCTATGTAGACGCATTTTCACCTTTCTATGGCAGTACTGGACATTGAATGCAGGACCACCACCTTTTTCAACTGTTCACTTTAAGATGAACTCTTGACAAGTTGTTAAATTGTTCAGGTGGGGCTTGAACTTGTGATTCTCTTGTCTCAGCCTCCCAAAGTTCTGGTATCATGCTGTGTTGTGTGTCACCACACCTGGTTTTGGTTCCTTCTTTAATAGAAAGGCAAAGTATCAAAGATGTTAAAGAAAGACACAAGCTCTAAAGATAAATAGAAAGTGGCTGAGATCAGATTTACATGTAGATGGTTCTCAACCCAAGGTTCAAGCTCTTTTCTGCATCCTTGCTCTCATCAGCCATTGGACGTGGAGTCAGGAGGCCAGGCCTGCTCCCTGCATTGCAGTTGCCTGTCCTGCCTCTGGCAAATCTCCTCTTTCTGGGTCTTGGTTTTCTCATCTGTATCATGAGAGTTGGCTTTGAATTTTGCTTTTAGGGAAAGGAATCTTTCTTCAAAAGAAATCTTAAAAAGGCTCAAAGTGGGCTCTTCTGAGGCACACTTGAGCATAGGGACTTGAGGTTGAGAACCACTGAGCCCAGCTGTCTCTGCAACCGGAGCTCAGTGGGGAGCTCCTGGGGTGCCCGTGAAAAGTTTTAAAATCCCTAAACTAGATAAAAGCCCCTTCCAGTTCTGCCATCTTATGGCTATGGATCTGAGAATCCTTTGAAGGAAACAAGAGGAATAGGACACAGAGAAAAGGAGAACTCAGAATTGAGAAGTCCTGACTAACACGGGGAGAATGTAGTGGAAGAGCTCGGGTCCTTCCCCTGGGGATGCAGGGGCAGAAGGGACTTAACTGGAAGCTATATTTGCATGTTGGCAATCGAGTATTGATTTGTTCTGAGTGTCTTATTATTATTAACTATTAACACATATTAATTGTGAAAATAAATGGCTTTCTTGATGACATTTTCCAACATGCATATAATTGTGCTTTGATCAAATACACTTTCCTTACTACCTTCTTGGAGAGTAGTTTTATTCAGGCTGTTGTGGCACATCCTTCATATTCTTGTAGGACAATATCAAGGCCTCTTCTGAGTTTAGGATCTATTACTGGGAATCTCATAAAGTGTTATAGGGGTTAGAGTTTATTGGGAGATAATGAGAATATTAACCCGGTCTATAAATGGGCTGGGTTTAAGAATTGTAAGCAATTGGTAAATAGCAAAAAAAGAGGACCCTCCCCTTTCTTTTTCATTCTTAAAAGAAATCCATAATGGGTTTTCCTCATAAACTGCAATTATTTTTAAATAGCTCTAATGAATAATTTAAAGACCCACTGGGTTAGGCAATTAGTTTTAAGTGTGGATTAATTGCTTTTTTTATAATATTCCATATTCATTTTTTCCCTTAACATGGACAGATATTTCATCTTCTTTAAAAATATTTTATGTTTTCTAAAATGTTCTGATAAGTGAGGAAAGAAGCTGCTGCAGTCGTTGTAAAGTGTGAAGCATGTGACACCGAGCCTGTGCCTGCCCCTGTGTTTAGGGAACTAACAAAATCGTGACATTTGCTTCCTTCTCCCATTTCAGTCAATCAACAGGCACATGGCCTCTGGTGGAGGAACTATCAAACATTTTTTATTGAGACCCACAGTGAGACACTGTGGCACAGTAAAATACACACAAATATACATTAACATGACAGTTATATGAGCAGAAATGTCAGGCTCAAATGTTGAGCTCTAATTGATCCTCGCTACTCCTTTCCCCTTCACTTCACTCCATTCTTTTCTGCTGCAAACACCGTCCAGCTGGTAACCTTGTGGGGGAAGCAAATGGGTGTCTTGGATGGATGGCCAGCTTTTAATTCTTGATCTTGTTCATATTGTTCTAATGGTGAGCCCCTTAATCTCAATCTTCAATTTTACTTGATGAAGAGGATCCTGAGGAGGTGATTTGACTGTGAGGGCATAAACTGCATTGATGGGTCAATTGATGGAAACATTCATAGCAAAATGGGCTATTAGGGGGTGGGCCCCACCTGGAGGAGGTGTGTCATGGGGGTGTGGCCTTGGAGACTATCTGTGGGGCCCCTCCCTTCTTCTCTGGTTCTTGGTCTGCTTTCTTTCAGATATCAGGAGTCCAGTAGCTTTCCTTTATCCTGGCCTTCTGCTGTGATGTTTCTGCTTAGAGCTGGCAGGCCAAGGACTGAAACCTTTGAATCCACAAACCAAAATAAATCATTTTCTCTTTTGTGTACCGTAGGTGTATTTTGCCCCACCCATGAAAAACTGACCAACACAAATATTCGTTCCTGTAAAAATTCACTAAGTGATGCAGCTATTTTGTGTGATGATCTCTGGCTGTGTTTATATTTTCTGCACAAAGTTTTCTCTTTTTTTAAATCTATGCTTTAGTCATTTGAAAAACATCATCCTGTAAGTGTTAAGATCTGCCTGAGTTGTTTCAAAGCTTCCAGTTCCCCTGCAGTTTATTCCTGAAGTAGAGAGCAGGTTAAACTAAAGAACTGAAGGAAATCTCAGATGACTGAGGGAAGCAAAAAAAACCTAAAATCCCCTGTGGGCAGCGTGCACAGTTGGGGCCTTGAGGATTTGAGAATCAAATCTAAGTTCATTCCCCTGATGGCCTTCCTGTGTCACTGGATAGGGAAGGGACCTTGACAATTGAACACACTCAAGTCTAGTTCCACAGTGTCTTGGAAGGAGACTTATTCATTAAAGAAGAAGGTTGGGCAGAAAGAAGTACACAGGGCATGTTCTTATTGTGAACTTCAGACTTTAGCTGTCTTTCCTCACTGTGGTGGTTCATTTTAGGTAACCACTTGACCAAATTAAGGTCTTCCTGGAGACTTGGCAAACATTATTTTGAATGTATCTATGAGTGTGTTTCTAGAGGAGCTAGGAAGTGGGTGTGAGCTGGCTCTTTCTGGAGGATCCACTCTCTAGGCAGATGGTACCACCCAACAGTGGGTGTCCAGATGGAAGGAAATGAAATCAAATGGGTCTCTCTGTTCTAGAGTGAGGGAAAGTCCTCTCCTGACCTTGCACTCCACAGCTGCAGGTTCTCTAGCCCTTGGACTCTGGGGCTAACACAGTGGCCCACCAGGTTTTCATGCCTTTGGATATAGATTGAGCCACATTCCTGGCATCCCAGGATCTCTGGCTTGGGGATAGTTTATTGTGAACTTTTCAGCCTTCAGAGTCATGTGAACTAATTCACTCAACTAGACCCCTCTAACATGTCTCTTTGCATATCCTATAGGTTCTGACTGTTTGGAGAACCGTAAGAAATAACAGACACCTTCTCAGAAAGAGGTTCTTGCTCTTTTATCTTCCCTACCAAAATCAGTTTTCTGTAATGGGTGCTTGTGAGTTAGTTACTATTCTGTATCTATTTCCCTCATTTTATTGATTTTTCCCTATCTTGATACTGGCTTAAAGAACCAATAGACCTTTTGCAGAGATAAGTATTTCAAACAATGCATGTGTAAGCAGGGAGTTGAATCCTGTATTTTGGCCTTGTCCCTGACCCTAATAGCTTTGTAGTCCAGGACAAAAGGAAGTGGATGTCTTTTAATCAATCAAGAGCAATCAATTTTACTATTTTTGCCCTCCAAGGACACAATGGCATGAAGCTTTTATCTCCCAAGTAGGATAACTTTCTCTCGTGTGTTAGAAAAATTGCCTAAGTGTGGAAATAAATCATGTGGCTTCAATGTCTTACACAAGCCTCCACCCACTGGATGTGGCCCCCATATTCTGTTCAACTCTCTGGTTGCTATTAACAGATACATGAAGTTGTATGTTAACTCACAGATTTTTGTTTAGTGAATATGCAAATAGTTTCCATTTGATAGCATTAATTTCAAAGGTTATGTTTTGTTACTCTATTGGACTTTAAATTGTTGGGTATGTAATGGCGAAATCTTATCCTAACTGTTTTTAATAAATTATTCTTAAATACTCAGCTTCTCAAATGTTCTTTAAACCAGTCTTAGCCTATTATTAGTTCCCTTGTTAAGGGATGGATTGAATGAAATCTTTGATGTGTTCATTTTATACTTATCTGAAAGTCAAGATTTTATCTTTCAGAAAATTACAAGTTTTTGTAGGTTGCTCTTCAGCAAAACCGAAGTGGACTAACCTGACAGAGCCAGTTCAATTCTATTTCTTGAGAAGAGCCTCTCAAGGACCCCTTCAACTCAGAAATGCCTTGTGTCCTTGTGTAGGCTTCTACGGTGAATCCCAAGTGGAGATAGAAGTGTAGCTAATTGCATGTTTTGGCTCCATATTTCTCTAGATTTCTGTGTGTGTGTGTGTGTGTGTGCATATTTTGTATTTTTCTTTCTTTCTTCCTGATTTGTTATTCCAACTGAGGTTTTTAGAAACTAGGAATTTAATTTATAGTATGATCGCTTGGTGATCTCTCACAGAGGGACAGTAGTACTGTGTGAGGCACAAACGCTGCTTTGATAGGCTTGTAATTGTTGGTAAGTTTGTCTTTTTGAAAGCATAAGTAAATTGAAAATTTTATGCTTGTCAGAGCAATAGGCCTTTGAGATATGAACCAGTGATTTTTTTTTTTTGTTTAAATTAACTTGAGACTGAAATTGTGAGCTTGCTATGTCTGGAGGTGTGTGGGCTTGTGATTCAGAAACAGCCTCAATGTCTTATTGTAAAATTATGAAATATTTTATTACCTTCAGATAATGGTTTAGATATTTTTAAAGAAAGGATTTCTGATCTGACTGCTTATCAGAAATTGATAGCTATATAAGTGTCATATTGTCTCAATTTATAGAAAATAAGGAAATTTCACTTAGAGGTACTAGATTTAAAGAAAATTCTTATTATGGAAAATGTTGGCTCAGGGACTATGTTAATATAAGAGTTCAAGTTCACATAGTTGAAATAAATCTGTATAAAAATTAAATTTGCTCAATAATTTTGGTTTGAAAATGAAGTTAATAGCTATATGTCATCCCATGTAAGCTTATTATGACAGTTTTGATCCTTTTTCTAATGAATTACCTGATCTTTTCATATTGGTCTATAGATCAGTGCTCTTCCTATATAGCATTTGGTATTATAGAAACACCAATTTTGTGTAACTCAATTGAATGAAAATTCTGAGACATTTTTATGGAAGCATTTGTGCTTTGCAATATGCCCACTTGGTAGAATAAAATCCTGTTGGTGGAGCGTGGGGTGTGGCCCTGAGGACGCCATCTGGTCCCTACCCCTTCTTCTCTGTCTGTTGCCCTGTTCTCTCCTTTCTTGATGCCATGAGTTAGACAGTTTTGCTCCTCCATATCTTCTTCATGATTTTTTCAGCCAATCATGGACTGAAAGTACTAAACCGTAAGCCTAAATGATTCTTTCTTCCATTTATCTATCTATTTATTTGGTACAGGTTCTTGCTACACAGCTCAGACTCATAGTAATCATCCTGTCTCAGTCTCCCTAATGCTGAGATTACAAGCATGTGCCACCATGCCCAGTTTTGGTGGCCCGTGTGATGTGCCGGGTTCCTGGCCAGCGCAGCATGCGATACTGTGGATTGAATCCCAGTCCTTGTACTTGCCAGGCAAGCGCTTAGACCACCAAGCTATCTCCCCAGCCTCTTTTTCTTTTTTATGTTGTGTATGTCAGCTATTTTTGAAACTAGCAATGGAAAAGTAACAGAATAGTAATGGAAAAGCTGAACCGTAGATCCTCGCTATGTTGCGGCTCAACTTTTGCAGACTCACTGTACTGTGGGTTTTCAAAAAATATTGATCTAAATTATTTATTGTATATTTTTTGCTGCATCATGGGATGTCTCAGTACTGTGAAGTACATGTATGTTGTTAAAATTACGTAGGCTTATGAGTTTAGAAAATGGTTAAGAACATTAGAAGTGTTTTTAAAAGCGTGGGAAAGGTTTATAAGTGTGTGGGAAGGGATTATAAAGCCTTAATATATATATATATATATATATATATATATATATATATATATATATATATACTAAAATAAATATAACGTCACTACTTTGCAGATTTTCACTTATCACAGGGGTGCCTGGAATGTATGCTCCTTGAGAAGTGAAGGACCACTGTATTACAAGAGATGTTTAGGCTTTGAGCGTTGTGGAGAGGAGCTTAACAAAGACAATGAAGATACTTTGTAGTGGTGCTCAGAATTCCTTCATGGACCTGCACTACAATGGTGTCTTAGTGCACCAAGTGTAAGTGTTAAAATTCCAGAACTGTGCACTAAAAAGGCAACATTTCACCGTGCACACTTATAACTCAATAAAACAATATTCATGCTCAATAGTGATGGAAATATTATGTATGCAAGGCGATGAGATTACATTTTGTTATTCAAGAAAAATGAAACAGTTGATTTGTCCAAAAGTGTCAGTTTTCCCAGAATACAAGAACTTAGTGTATGATAAGAGGCAGAAAATATGAAGCAAGTGAATTTATTGGTTTAGGATCATAATATCAGTTTGAAGCGAAGATATAAAATATGTTAATATGTTAGCTATATTTGCTCAGTTTTGTTGGACTTAAAAAAAGATGATGTAAGAAAAACAAAACTCATAAAACCTTCCCCATTAACTACTCCATTAACTCATCAGTGAAATTTGTCTTTCTAAGATGAGACATAGACATTTATCTATAGCCCACTGAAATAATTTCTTGGACTTTTGTCCATTTTGTCACATTTTTATTATCAAAAATAACAGCAAAGAACACACAATTTTTGCTGTAATGGTTCTTACTTTCTTTAAAATCAAGTTGCTTTAAAAATGTTTTATAACATTTTATTGTCATTTGGACTAAATAAGAAATTAAATAATTTCCCTCAGGTGCCCATGATTCTACAATAATCAAGTGACCTAGTGATCTCTTGAATTTGCTTCTCATTTTGCCCAAATGTGTATCATTCATTGAGAAAAATAGAATAACAGTTTCAGAATTTCTTTTAACATCTAAACATTTCTGATTTTCTAGAGGTACCCAGGATAGCATAAAGATTTGTTTTTTCACTTATGAAAACATAGATGCTAGAAGTAATTTGGTTATTTTCCTTTGGTTTGTGACATATTTTCAAATTACTACAACGTTATTATAGGAGCTGAACAGGAAAAATTGCTAAATCAAAAGTGATGCTCCGCCTGCCCTAGGTTAAGCTTCTATAGTTGAAACATTATTAATTTAAATATTTCAGAAATTGTACATTTTCCAGGGATGCCCTGGAGATTGGCCATTACCCTCGCTGTCCACAATAGTTCCTTACCCTGAGGGGGAATAGCAGTCAAACCCTCATGAAATAGTCATGTGTTCTACTCCAATATAGAATTTGCCTCTCTTTTCTGATATTATTGATTACTGTAATAAATGAGCCACCGTCATTCAGTTTCATAATAAAATAGGTTTCTGCTTTCTTCAGATACTTGCCTGAAGGTTCTACAGGCTGGAATTTGTCTTTAATAGGAAGGTCAGCCTCAGAACCTCCTGGAAATGGGTTAAACTGCAGGGGAGAAAAAGTAATATCTTTTCTTCGCCCTTTGCCTGGTTCACAGTTGATATGCTTACAACAAAAGACAGATTAATAAGAGAAAGGCAAACCACATTTATTTCTTATGAATTTTATGTGACAGGAGTACCTTTAAAAAAAACAGGAAAAGCTGTATTTTTATTCTAAGTATGATGAAAGAGGTAGCCAGTCATTGAGAGACATGACTAGAGAAAGGAGGAGATAGGATCTAATGCTAATAAACTCTGCTGCGCTCCATAGTGCAAATCTCAGAACTCAGGAGGCTGATGTAGGAGCACTGACGTGAGTTTGAGGTCAGCCTGGACTACATAGTGAGTGCAAGGCCAGCCTGAGCTACAGATCGAGTTCCTGTTCCAGCAGAAAAATAATGCTAATCAGCTGGGAAGGGGCACTGAGCAAAACCTGATTGTTTGGATTCTTTTCTGTGATACCATATGATATCATGTCAACCTTCTTCCCCCATCTCTGGGTTTTGGATGGTTCTGGAATAAGGGTTTTAGAGCAAAGAAAGTCAGAAAAAAATTTTGTGTTGTCTCAGAGGATATAGATGGAAGAAGGTTAGAGAAAGAGATCAGAGAGGACTTAATTGTTCTCCATTTGGGAAAATGAGAACGAATTCACCACTTCATGAATCATTCCATCCTTAATGTGGGAATAAGAAGAGACAAGTTCAATCTATTGAGTCAAGAGCTCTTCAACTCAGAGTCCTTAGAAAGACCTAGGATCGTAGTTCAGCAAACAGTCTGGAAATAAACTCAACTAAATTTAAATGCTCAAAAAGAGGTGCAGTAGGGTCATGAAGATGCTGTTAGAACTGTCAAGGTGGTAGGTGCGAGAGGACTGGGTGCTCCTTGTGGTAGTGAGTGTGCCGAAAGATTCCACAGGTGATGCATTGCACAACCACAGCAGAAAAACTTTACAGATGAGTGTGAAATGGAATGTGGGAGGACAGGACTCAGGAGATGATGCCTGGGTAGCCTGAGTACTGGGATACATTGATGCCAGTAATTGACATGTGTTGCAAAGATGGCGAGCACTTCAGTAGAGAAGAAACCATTCATTTGTGGGGGCTGTGCCACGTTTGAGAATGTCTTGTTGGGGCACAGCACCTGATACCTGCAGCTGAAGGAGGAGAGGTTTAATCTTGCTCAGGGTTTTAGGGAATACAGTCCATGGCCAGCCACCTTCAGTGCAGGAACAGTTTCACCAAAGGGTTTGGTGGAGAAGAGCTGCTGGGTTTGTAGTGACTGGAAAGCAGCACAGCGGAGCAGTATCACAGAGGCAGAGGAAAGAAGAAGGTTAGGGCTTCATGGCCCACCCAGACACACCCCAAAGTGTGCTCTTCCACTGCCCTGCTTGGCTCCCATGCTAGTCAAATAGACACAGCCAAGATTGGTCATCACAACCTTCAAGTTTCTATTAGGAAGCTGTGATACTTTTCTCTACTCATCATTAAGGTTCAAGTTCAACACCCTATAACAAGTGACAGGTTAATACAAGAAAACCATGGCATATTTACACAACTGAAGTTTTGCGTGGTGTGAGAGCTTTCAAAAATGAATTCCAAAGATGTAAGGAAAGTTGTATTTTTATGCTTAGGTTTGGTGAATAATAGAGGACTATTAAAGATATGATTGGACTTATGATAATAGGAAGAGGAGGGAGCCCAGCAGGAGCTTCTGTCTGTTTTCTTGGATTCTACACTACTTCTTTCTTCCCATGGGTGGGCTGGGCCCCTTGGATTGAGGGTCCTATGATCTACTACCAGACAAGCTAGACTGGAGAATTTTTACGCAAGTTCCTACACAGAAATCCGGGCAAAGCGTAGAGTGATTTTGCTAGGTTTTATAATTTGATTTGATGGAGAAGGGTATAGTATTTTTTTATTATGTTTATTAAGAACTATCGATGAGACAGATCCAAAACACATTAGTAGTACATCCCCAATAATTAATACAATGCATATTGATGTCCTCATAGTAGTTATTTAGAATAAAGGATGCAGACATGATAATTTTTCTAATCATTATTGGTACAAAAATTTCTTCTCATTGAACTAAGAGAAAATAGTTGTATACATAGTCCAATATTCCGTAATCATAGTGGGTTATTGGCAGAATTGGCAATGTCAGAAGCTGTCGATTTAAGCCTTTTACAGCTCAGCATACTAATCTAGCTGTACATTTTATGCCCTGTGGTTATACTTTTCTGCTGGGTATCTCCCAAGGTCAGTCAAATCCTCTCAGGATTTGTTTGGAACCATGTACAGTGCTTTATAAAACTGTTGTTGGTGTTAGCCATCTGTATGAGTCACGGCCATTGCTTGATCAGTTTGCTCTCTGTGAAAGCCTGAGACAATGTTTTCTCTCTAGGTGACTCTCCTTAGGCACACTATACATCATCTATCCCTTTCCTCTGTGGTCCCATAATCTCCATGAACAGAAAATTTGGGAAACCACTGAGTTATAGGTTGTTATAGCACAGGTTCTCTTATGTCCTGAGTCTTCACTGACCTTGAAGGGCTAGGGCCAAATATTGGCTATCCTTGTAGCCCTTCTTTTTCTCTAATTTTTGGTCTGAAAACTTATGTTCTTAACATAAGTTAAGGAGAGAAGCTAAGTGATATCATTACTCTATAACATAGATACTTGAGTTTAATATCACTGTCTTTTTGAATATCAAACATGTAAGACTTAACTTGGAATTTCTTTTTATTTTTAAACTTCACTGGAGGAGAGGCTGGGCAGATAGCTCAGTGGCATAAGCACCTGCCTAGCAAGTGCAAGGTCCTAAGTGCAATCCCCACTTAAAAAAAAGAAAGAAAAAAAAACTTCACTGGAGTAGGGAGGATTTTTCATTTCTATGATTTGCTTTAGTGGAAGAAAGAAAGGTGGGAGAAAGGAAAGTTGGGGATCAAAGGGAAATGGTTCCCTCTACTTCTCAGGGATCAATACACCAAAGCATTATATTTTAGCCCCAGAAATACATTGAAGCTTCTGAATTCTGAGGTCAGAATGAGGAAAGACCAAGGAAAATGTGAAGCCCCAAAGCCTAGAGCAGGGCAAATTTCTTTTTTACTTTAAAAAAACAATATTTTAGTACAGAGTCTACAGGGTCTTATTATGTAGATCAGACTCATAGTGACTCTCCTGTTTTCATCCTCCCAAACTCTGGGATTACAGGCACATGCCACCATACCCAGCCTCAATCGCCATCTTAGTGTGCCTTGGGGGGGGGGGCCTGCACAGCATGCCAGGGATTGAGCCCCAGTCCCTGCATCTCCCTAAGAAGGCTCGTTAGTCTGCTGAACTATTTGTCTGGCCTGAGCAGGGCAAATTTCTGGAAGGGCTTCTCAGCCATATTGAAGGAAGAGATGGGATGGAGAGAAAGAATCAACCACTGGCATTAACCCAGTGTAGCTCATCAGTGACATTGATAAGAATCCTATCAAGAAAGAGGTGGCAAGAAAGCTGGATCTTTCTGGCTAAACCCTTGGGTTTGGGATTTAGTTAGATGACAGTAATAGAAATCATCAACAATGACTCAGAATCTCTCAGATGTTTCATAAAAGTTGTTTCACCTACTTCTCTAAATGACTCCATGAAGGAAACAGAGGCAGAGCCCTCCCTCACACCCAGTTTATATATAATGAAATAGAAATTTAATTACTTTAACTCTTGGTGCACTAGTCCCTCAGTGGTGAAAGCAGGATTGAACAGAAGCTACTTGATGTGTGTCTCAGTTACTCTTCTCTTGTTACTGGGGCAAATACCCAGCACCCAAAATGAAAGAAGGAAAGGTTTATTTAGCTCACCATTACTGGAGGTTTCAGTCCATACTCAACTAGTTCCAAGGCAGACTGGCATGTGGCAGAGAGCAGCAGTTCATGGCAGCAGGACAGCAACAAGATGGTGACAGAGGCAACCGACCAACCAGGGGAACAGAGAGCAACAGAGCCAGTCTGTCTCTCTGTCTCTCTTTTATATTACATCAGGCTCTCTGCCTTAGCCTATTGGCCTCAGGCCACACCTATAATTCCCAGCAATACTCAGACTCATAATCCTATCAGTGTTAAAACACATAATCTTAATGGATCATGAGTCAAGTCTCAAACTCTGGAAATCCCCACCCCATGACTGCATGAGGCTTTGGGGGACAACTAGACACAAGCCATAAAAACATGAGATCCACACTGTAAGCACTTGGCTTGCAGCTGCCTTGCAGCCTCACTGCATGATCATAAGTCAACTCCTTTCAGACTCAGGTTTTTTACACTTTTTAAGATAAGAATCCTTCCTAATTGAGTATTTGAGGACATTCATAGAATTATTATCTACAAAGCTCCTGATGCAGTGGCTAAAACATAGCATGTACTCTTCACGATCTAGTATAGATAAGGAACCCAGGACCAGTAGAAGCCAGACAGCTTGTCACAGACACCCTGACAGTGACAGAAGCAAGACTATAAATGCCTTCTGGCCCAAATCACCGAATGCTAAGGACTTCTTGCAAGCTCCCTGTCAAGGGACCAAAATGTTCTTTGATGCAAACCCCAATGCACTGGTGAGCTGCTGTTCAAAATACTACCAGCTCTGGCAAAAAATAATTCCCAGTGTCATTACCCACCTGATGCCTTTTGAGGCAGCACTGCTCCCACCAGTGCTCCATCACTGGAGTGACAGCCCCTCACGTTGTACATCTCCCAAAGATGACACCCTGCTTTTGTGTTTTAAAAGGTCCAAGATCGATCACAGAAAGTGCCATTCCAGAAACCGGAAGGTATCCTTAGGCCATCCTACAGATGGGGGGAAGAATGCCTGATAATTTGTTTCCACCCTTGCCACCTGTCTCAGCTGTGGTTTGGTGATGAATACACAAGAGAAGTTTTACAAGCTGGAATTTGATTCAGAATGATTCCCAAGCTGGAAATTCACATGTTACCTTCAGAATCATGGACAGTGATGTGGAAGGGACTCTAGCACTTGATTCAATCAGACGCTTTGTATTTGTCACTGTGGAGGACTAAAGGATACCTACAGGGGTCGCCAGTGCCTGGGCTGTGGAAGGGTGCCCCACAGGTCCATAGCTTGTTAGGAACCTGACCACCCAGCAGGAGGTGGTGGCTGACAAACGAGTGAAGCTTTGTTTGTGGGTCTCCAGCCACTGTGTTCCACTTGTACCACCACCGGATCTCCACCTCTTGTCTCAACAGCAGGCCTTGATTTCTCATAGGCATGTGGACACTGCTGCATAGTGAGCATTTCAAGGGGCTAGGTTGCAAGTTCCTTATAAGAATTAACGTCATTCTAATAGAAATAGTGCATGTAATATTAGAGATATCAAGTGCACAATAAATGTAAGGTACTTGAATTGTTCTGCAGCCACCTTCTCCCCAGTCCATGGGAAAAAATTTGTCTTCCACAAAACTGGTGCCTGATGCCAAAAGGTTGAGGGTCCCTGAGCCTCTGTGTATGAGGGTCGTGAATGGGACATGAAGGGGCCTAGTTCTGGCTCCCACCCTGGTTTTATGGCAATAGCTATCTTCATCTGCTTTACAAATAGAGCTTGCTATGCACAGAAGTTCCTGTTATATTATGGGGCATATGCTCTGAGACCCTCCCCCACCACATACACACCCAGGGGATGCTAGCAACCATGGTTAATACCTAACACTACATATTCTATGTTTTTTCCTATATATCCATAGCTATGACATAATTTACTTTATACATTAAGAACAGTGAGAGATTAACAGCAATGAATGATAATCAAGTAGAACAATATGCTGTAGCGAAAGTCATACGAGTGTGATCTCTCAAGGTATCTCGTTGTCCTTGGTGGCTCCTGTGACAGTGTGAGATGATACTATGTCTCTATGATGAGATGACCTGAAGTGATTGATATAAGCATCATGACTTGGCATTTGCCTACTGGATCAAGGTTACTTAACACAAGCACCATGAGAGTCTGGCACTCGCTCTGACAATGGGCGTTGCTACTAGGTGACTAACAGGCAGTTTATGGAGAGCATGGATTCACCTGCAAAATGATGTTCACGTCCCTGGCAGGCTGCAGGACCCATAGGAGACCTTATCACACTACTGGGAACAGTACACATTTTAAAATTTATGAGTTGTTGATTTCAGAGTTTCCTAGTTTATGTTTTCAGACCATGTGGAGCAACTGAAACTGCAGGAAGTGAAACTGGATAAAGGAAGATTATGTGCACTTTGGGGGAAAGAGCTTTTGGGCTCAGTAGAAAGTTGAAAAACCACTTGTCTAGTCTAACTTTCTTATCTCAAAGATGAGGAAATTAAGGTCTAGATCAGGGAAAAGATTTTCTGGACAGCTTGTCCCAGAATTTAAATCAGAACCTGAGAAGGTCTTCTGGGAATTTCTTTTTCCCTATTCAGTAAGACTATAAGTACTTTGATTCTTGACCTTACCTCCAACACAGGGATTGGTAAATCTTTTATATAAAAATCTATTCTAGATTATAACTATTTTAGCAGACTGTTAACAGTGATAACTAATTCTGTCTTGGTAGTGCAAAGCAGATGTTATGGGTTGTGCTTAGATGTTCCCTCAAAGCCACGTGTGGTCATGGGGCTTTTTCAGAGGTAGCTGAATCTAGAGGGTGTGAGGCTGAGATTAAGGGTGTGGGATTAAGGAATCAGTCCACTGATTGGTTTGGCATAATTCCAGCCGGGACTAAAGGCATGAGTGCTATACCTATCCTAAGGCAGGTAGCCCGCAGACAATACAAGAGATGAACAGAGGCTCGTCTACTCTTCCTTTGTTGCTTTCGCTACTGTGTGGTACTGGGGACTGTTCCCTCTGCCATGTCCTTCTGCCTTGTGCTACTCTACCTGAGAGCCAGCCAACTGGGTTATGCACAGATAGGGGGCAATCATACAAACAGCAAGAGTGAATTAAACTATTGATTTCTTTAGCTGGAAGCTGAGACTTGCTGGAGAGATGGAGAGCAGACCCAGGCAGGAACCGATGGGACTGTCCCATAGTAGACTGTCTCCCACAAAGGAGACCATACATTCTGCCTTAAACTATCAGTTGGAACTTTGGGAGGAGTGCACAGAAGGAACCTGGACCTGCCCCTGGGTGATGTCACCAGATTTAGAGAGGAGCTAGCACGGGCTGAACTCCTGCAGTGGGGGCAGGGGAATCAGGAGGAGTCAGGAGTGTGAGGAGGCTGTGAGGAGATTGTAGAGGGCCAGGGGTGGGGGCAAGACTGAAGCTGATTCTAGTATATGGAGGGAAACCATGTAAGGGGTTGTAAGCAAGGGCATGCTACCATCATCAGGCATTTTATAGAGAGGGATGTGGGCCACAGGGAATGGAGCGGTTTAGGGGCAGGAGATGTATGAGGGCATCAACGACGGTCCTCTCGGTTCCTACTTACAGAACTTCTTCCCCAAAACCATTTCCATAGGTGAGCCACAATGAGTGTGTGTTGCTGTAACTTGCTCAGTGTGGACTCAGAGCCAGGGCACGTCACCGAGTGCTTTTCTACTTCTCATGAGCTGTGTGAACTCGGAAATGCCACTTAGCCTCTCTGAGCTTCAGGAGCCTCATACTGGAGCGGGGCTGGCAATACCTGCTGCCAAAGATTTCTTCAAAGATTAAACAGGATCATCTGTTAGAGCTCTGCTTTAAGTCCTATTTTTAATGTATAAATACATAGCAAAGTGTTTTTCTTTTAATATAAACTGAATTCTCAAAGAGATTAAACCTGAAGGGGGATTTATCCTGCTAGAGATGGGCACTATTCTGGAAGCCGTAATCCACTGTGGAAATGAGGGATCATTTAGACATTTCTCATGGATCATTGGGATAGTCTCAAAGGCCTGAGAATGGATTTTAAGATGTCTCCGGGGCCGGAATTTTAATAAAATGTACATTCCTTGTAAATTGCATTGCTCACATGAAAATTTGCTTTCCACTACAAATAGAGATTGCTGCTAACATCAGTGCCAAATGAGGATTGCATTATTTTAAATTTGATTGATGCTGTTCTCTTGTGCATTCCTGAAAGAAATATAGTGAAGTCAGGTGACTCCGTACCAGTGTTAAGTGATTCTTAGCATGATGGTTATTCAATAAAAATGTTCTCCTTCAATGTTCAGGAGGCACGCGCACAACTGGATTCAATTTCATGCAGAGGGTCTGAATATTCATCTTCCCCAATTGTTACCGAGAGTCCAATTTTAATTTGTTTGCTATTTCTGTTAATACCAAGGCCCACTTAGTCTACCCATTGAAAGTCCTTAAGAATATTAACAGGGAATCCTCATAGAATTGCTACAGAGTTTTTAAATGTTTGTGATTACCCTGACAGGCTTTTAGTTTTAACTCACATTAAGTAGATTTCATTATTAACAAGAATATGTGCAAATTAAAATGAGGCCATTAACATCTCGAATGTACTGCATATTAAAAAAGAAATTAAATTGAAACAACAAATTGGAAAATGTATTTTGCAAAACAAAAAAAGTTGCCCAAAATAGAGAAGAGAAACCAAATTTAGCCCTACTATATACTTACAGTATTTACAACCAAGTATTGGGAAATATTTAGGGAAAAGTGAATTAGACTGAAAACCTGAGGCTTGAATTTCAGACTTAGGGGCCCACTTTCTGAAAGCCAGTTTGCTGTGAGATAGTTCATGGTATGGCTAAATGTGCCTAAAATGCATTTTTTTCTCCCATCTTTCCCTCCTTCTTTCCCTCCCTCCCTCCCTTTCACTGAGATTGATTCTAGAGCCTCCACACTAAGTTACATCTCCAGTCATTTTTGTTTTTTTATTTTGAGACAAAGTCTCATTACATGGCCCAGCCTGGGCTCAAGTCTTTGATCCTCCTGCCTCAGCTTCCCAGAGTGCTAGGATTATGCTCGTGTCCTACCATGCCCAGTTTGCTCTGAACTTTTAGATGAAATGTTGTTAAAGACAGGAGTTAGAAGATTCTTGGAAGTCTTAGGCTTTCATTTTGTTTTGGAATGGGATTTTAAGAACTGCTCCTTTTGCCTTTGTCACAGGGTGGTTGAACTAAGGAAGGGGCGCTTTCTATTGGAAGAAGGAGGAGAGGGTTGATCCAAGAACATTCCTGAAGGATTGGCTGGGTTAGGAGTTAGGAGAGAGTAGAAGGCATAGAGCAAAGGATGGGCTGAAAAAGAAAACTTTCTCCCTTCACTTAGCTTCTGACACTACAGTGTGTGTGTGTGTGTGTGTGTGTGTGTGTGTGTGTATGTATGTGTATGCATGAGTGTGTGTCCGCTCCATATCAATGAAGGCATTGTGTCTCCAGAAACCCAATTCAGACCAGCCTTCCTGCCTTGGGGCAGGCTCGAAAGTGAAGGGCTCAGTGCCTGCTTCCAGGTTACTCATCTTATGTTTTTGAACCCAGTGTCTTCACTGAGCTAGATCTCCAGCCCCTTTGATTTGTCTTATTTTGAGGCCAGGTCATGCAAAATTGCTACGTTGTCCCGGGCTGGGCTCAATTGTGATCCTCCCACGTCATCTTCTCAGGGTGCTGGGATGACAGGCGTGGACTCTACGCTCAGCTCCACATTTCTTTTGGACATGGGTACAGATTCAGGGGTTCTCCTGCTTGTGTTTGAGAACTAGCTGTATCCACTTCAGCAAGTCGGGAGGGACTTTACACACATTTACTGGATGAGAAAGGATATTACAAAGAAATCATATAAGCAAGAAGATAAGGGAGTGGGGGATAGGGCAGAGCGCCCCTAGGCTCTCCATTTTCTGGGTACCTCATTGTGCTTCCCACTCAGAAGCTCTAGGAAATCTAACACTTAGGATTTCTATGGGGGATGTATGTAGGAACCATTGATTCAACCAATGGCCATTGGTGATGGAACTCAATCGTCAGAGGCTTTGTCCTTCCTGGATGCTGACGGTGAGAGCCACCAACCCCCCATCCTCCAACGGTTCTCAGCGATACACACAGAGCTCATTCCACAGGTATCCTCTGAGAGCCACACTATCGCTGCCTTGCCAGGGGTGGGGAAACTGAGGCAGGAGAGATTAAGCAACTTGCCTTGAGTCACACAGAGGCACAACCCTGCTCGAAATACCTTCTACATTCTCACTCGTCTCTGCTGCCTCTTCACTCCCTCTCCCAGGCTGCAGGAATCTTTGCTTCTCCTAAAGTCCTTTGGCTATTTTATTTCATTGTTTTTTAACACTATGGACTGAAATTAGGGCCTTTAAACTGAACTACATTCCCTCCCCTTTGTTATATTCTACTTTGGGAGAAGTGTTACATGAAGGTTCTTCATAGTCACTCAATTAGCCAGGACTGAATAGAACTTGCAAGCTCTCTGCCTCAGTTTTCCAGAATGCTGAAATTATAGGTATATACCACCATGCCTGGCTTCCTTTGGCTCTTTGAAAACAGCTACAGTGGAAGTGGTGGTGTCTATCTGTAATCCTAATACTCTGGAAGGTTGAGGCAGGAGGACCACAAGCTCAAGCCCAGCCTAGGCAGTTTTGCTACTTAGTGAAATCTTGTTTTAAAATGAACAGAACAAAATAAAAAATCCCCAACAGATCTGAGGAGTGTAGCTCAGCATGAAGGCCGTGGGTTTCATCCCTACTACCAAGAAACCAAACAAAGCTTACAGCTTAATTATTTGGCCCCTAACATAGAGTTTTGCAATTCTGAAGTTGCCTTTCTGGGCTATATTTCTCTCCGCTGTGTGTCAGAGGTGAGACCCCTGCAGGACCTTTCCTTCTTCACCTTCTTTTGAGGCATCACTCACATCTGGACTCAGGGCTCCAGGATGCACTTGCACATTTTTGGGTAGCCTCACTGGCATTTGAGACCATTTCTTTTCTCCAGGAAATGATGGCTTTGGCTCATTTTTATTGATTACTGAGGAGATTTGTTTTCTGTTCTGGTACCTAAATGTGTTCGTGGGTTAAGTGCAGGAGTGTTTAGGGGAGGCTGCCACTTCATGGAGCATCTGATGTGATTGTCTCACGTACAGTGTCAGCAGCCTGAGTCCCTCCCACACCACCCAACTCCTCCTATCCCGGTGGGTGAACTTGACTGAGGTGGTCTAAACCAGTCTCCCTAATAGCCAGCCTTCATCTCCAAGACTGGTCCTTGCCTAATCTATATTCTGTGAGTCCTGCTCACTGCTAATCATTGCTGTTCAGTGGAATATCTAGGGTCCCATGTTTGTTGGCACTGTCCTTCCTCCAGGAGTATTCTGGGTGGTTCCTGGAGGTCAAAGAGGTGCTGAGGCCAAGGAGACTGTGTGTCTTTGGATGCAAGGAGGAGGTGTGAGAGCAGAAACTCCGTTATTTTCTTCCTCACTAGGAAATTTGGTCCATGCTGCTTCAACTTTAGGAGTGATAAATTTTCAAACATGTGTCCAACTGTTCTCTGGAATCTGTGACTACATTAGGTTAGGTGGTAAAGGGGAATGAAAGGAGCAAGAGTTAAGACTGCTGGTCAGGTGGTTTTCCAATAGGGAGCATATCCTGGAATGTCCAAGGGCCCACTGTACAATGGGGCCATTAAAAGTAGAAGAGGAACGCAGAACAGATGGTTCAGGCATGGCTTCTTGATGACTCAGCTCAGCACCCTTGGCTTTGAAGACAGAGAAAGAGACCACAGGCAAGGGAAGCAGGTCCACAAGAGAAAATGTGTTACCATTAGTTAACTTTCCTGTTTCGGAGACACAATATCCAACTGCCAGAAATGAAAGGACTAGAAGTTCCTGGGACTCATGGTTTTGGAGGGCTCAGTTCATGATCTGGCCCCCAAAGCAGAAGCAGCATGGCAGAGGGCCTGGAAGAAGATAGTTCATGGTAGTAGAACAGCTAAGTAGAACTAATTACCAGAGACCAGACAGAGTCCCCACTGTCGTGCTTTCACAGCACAACCAGAATGCCTAGAGATGAGCTGTACGGATCTTGATGGCTTCTAAGCCAATCAATTGGACACAAATAAGCTTCACCACTACAGAAAGGGAAAGGATTCTGCCCTGGAATTTTGGAAAGCAATGCAGACTATTACTTTGACCTTTGCTTAGTCTTGTGGCAGACTTCTGATCTACATACCTGTAGAAGAATAAATCTACACTGTTTTACACCATATACCATTGGTGATTATTTGTAGCTGCAGTAGCAGAAAATGGATACCATCTCTACACTATTCTTGGTTTTGTTCCCCCGTGATGTTCACCTTTTGAGTGTTTTGTTAACTAGAGAAAGAATTCAGAGTTTACAAAACATTTTTAGATTCTAGCTAGTATCCTGGACACAAAGGTGGGCCTTTCCCTTTTGATTCTTTGCTCAGGTTGGCAAAACTATTTTCCGGTGGTTTTCAAACTTAGCTATTATTTTGTTAAGATGTGTACGAAGTTAAGTTCTGGTCAATTGGTGGTTCTGGTTTTGCCTGTGCAAACTCTTTCCAAGAGCAATTTTGTCTTTGAAGCAATTTTGTCTTTGAACCAACTTTGTTAACATTGTAAGAGATAGCCAAGGTTGCTAAGAGAAGCTGCAAGGAGTTGCCATGGAAACAATTGTCTTTAAATCAGGGATAACAAACCCTAGCTATAAGAACTAAGGTAGAGAAGGCAGGGGAGATTGCTACCCCTACTTCCTCCTCATTAGGGGGAAATAGCCTGAGGCTTTCTGCCAATTGCCTGAGTTCAGCAGACATTGCTTTGGTACCAGAGAAAGGACAATTGCAAATGCATGAAGTTGGGCTTCAAACACTTGAGTCCACATTCCGGATTCACCCCATGGCTACCTTCAAAACCTAAGGTAATTTGGTGGAATTATCCTGGGATTCCACTTTATTAATCATGAAATGATGATAGCAATGGTATTTACCTTCAGGAGGTGGTGTGATGGCAGGAAGGGACCTAAGCCATTGCTGTAGCACAGAGCCCAAAAAACAGGAAGAATGCAGTAAGGAGTCCTTATTCTCTCCTGCCTTCCAGTACTGAGGATTAAACTCAGAACATTTGCTCTGAGCTACATCCCCTGCTTTTCATAATTTTTATTTCAAGACAAGCTTTTTTAAAAGTTGCTAAACTGTACAGGCTACCCTTGAACATGGGTTCCTCCTGTCTTTACCTCTCAGAGTGCAGGGATTAAAGGTTCATGTCACCACACTGTGAGAGGCTGAGACATGAAATTTTGGTTGCTCTTTAAGCCAACTGGAAGGAATTTTCAATCCACCAGGCTCTGAAATGGAGTCTTGTCAGTGTCACAGAGGTGGTTCAGTGCTTATGTGATTTACCTTGAGCAAGGGCTTGGTATTAGCCCTGCATGAACAGGTGAGCTATGGCCACACTGGCTTGCTGTGAAAAGTCATCGACCTGCCATTTGCTTGGTGTCATTTTCTTCTCCATTATGGGCAGAGCAATCAGTTGTGGACTAGTATCAAGATAGAACAGAAGAAATAAAGATAGGTAGAAAAAGACAAAGAGAATCATAATTGTTAAATTGTACTTTTAATAAAATGTGAGGCTTCAGGACAGAAAGGAAAACATTCTAAGGACCCCCACAGTCGTAATTAGTCTGTTACATTTCTCTTCCCTTGTAAAGGATTTTTCACTATTACCTTTTACCTGTGAGTGGGCCTGATATAGGGGAAAGAAACTACCATTCTGCTAGATGTCTAGTATGACTTCATGTTTTCCAAAATTGAAAAATGAATTTTAGGAACAATGGAGATCAAGGCACATTTATTGGGGGAAATAAAGATTTGATGTGAGAGAGACAAAAAGGGTCCTAACTGGGTTTGCAAGGGCCCTGCCTCTACTAGAGATTTTTATAGAGCAAATCCAAAATAGGAGATGGGTCCCAGGTGAGAAAAATGAGAAATCACAAAGTGGGCATGAGGTGGGACAAAACTATGGTCAACCAGTAAGGTTGCAAGCACAGGAACTGTGGTCTCCCCCCAGCCCCATCAATGTGAGAGCCTTACTTAGCTGTATTCCCCCAATCATCATGGAAGCCATGCTGAGTCCAAGATAGCTTTGAAAGACTTGCAGAGCCCTCTTCCCATCCCAGTGTCACAGGAGCCAGGCTGAACCAAGGGGAGCTTTGAGAACCTTCGTGACCAAAGCTCCCCCATTCTGTTGTCAGGCCCACACTGACCTGCCCCTTCGCACTCCCACCATCATGAGAGCACCACTGAGTTATGCCCCACCCTGTCACCACAGAAGCCAGGTTGAGTTGCAGACACATTCAGGAGCCTTTGAGCAGTGCCGAGCCCTGTTGAATTTTGGAAGCTCCAAAAATGTCAAAATGAGGGTCAGCCAAATAACTCAGCAGATTAAAGCACCTGCAAGCAGGCGGAGGGGTCACGGACCTGATCCCCAGACCTGCCATGCCAGTCCTGACCCTGGGATGCACTGAGACAGCAATTGAGACTGGGTATGGTGGTGTGTGCCTGTAATCCCAGCTCTTGGGAGGCTGTAAACAGGCAGATCACTACAAGTCTTATAGTAGTCAGACCCAGAGCACCCAGTAGACTCTTCCCTAAAAAGTACACAAAATTTACTTGTTAAGGGCTGGGGAGATAGCTCAGTAGAATAAGCACTTGCCTAGCAAGCACAGGGTCCTGAGTTCAATCTCTGATACTGAAAAAAGTCAAAATGAAGGAGCAAAAGATAATCTCAAATCTCCAGTCTATCCAGAACAAGTTCAGGAGACAAGGACATAGAAGAATGTGGAACTCGCAAATGTGAAATTTCTGAAATGATAGCAACAGGAGTAAAGAAACAATTTCATCAGACCATAGAGGACATCAGACCAGAAATAATCTCAGGTTATGAAAAATGACAACAGTTGTAAAAGAGTTGCTCAGCACATCTAAAGAAGATAGATTAAAAAATAGAAGAAAATAGGAAAATGATGAAAACACTGAAGAGTACAGCAAAGAATTAGAATGCATGAAATAGATTCAAGTGGATTTCCACAAAATTAAGAATTCCATTGGAAGGTGGAAAAACTGAACAAAACTGACACTAGATTTACAGACCTTGAAAGCAACAATGCAGCTAGTGATCACAAGAGGAAAAGTCTTTTAAACATAACAAGGAAATAGGAAATAACAACTCAACAGCTACAAGATGATACAAAGAAAAACTGTATAGCCTCATAGGTATTATAGCAGGCATCAACAAATGACACAAAAAGACTATTTGAAGAGGTAGTAGCAGAAAATTTTCCAACCATGAAAAAATAATGTGACATACAGAAAAGAGAGGCATATAGAACTCCAATTAGCCATAATCCAAATAAATCTACACCTAGATACATAATAACCAAGATCCCAGAAATTTAGCAAAAACAAACAAACAAACAAACAAACAGAATATTAAAAGCTGTTAGAGAAAAGAAACAGATCATCTATAATGGAAAGTACATCAGAATCATGGAAGATTTCTTGACACAAACCATCAAGTCAAGAAGAGCTTGGAGTTCGTTTCATGTCCTGAAATGAACCAATTTCCAACTTAGATGGATGTATTCTGCAAAACAAGCTATCAAAATTAGTGGAAAAACAAGTTACTTCCATGACAAAGAATAGCTGAAGAAATTCATTACCACCAGCACAGAATACTGACAGATGTTCTAGAAAAAGACAAAAGCGACCACAACTTCAAGAACAACAATGGAAAGGAAGCACCAGACAGAGCAGGGCATTAAACAGAGTAGAAAGAGGAGAACTTACAGCAAAAAATAACGTGACAAAGATAAACCAATGCATATCAGTTATAACCATCAATGTAAATGGCCTCAATTCACCAATCAAAAGGAACAGACAGGTAGAGTAGGCCAAGAAACAAAACCCAACAGTATGTTGTATATGAGAAATACATTTAACTCAAAAGAAAATTCATAGGCTGAAAGTCAAAGGATGAAATACAGTATTCCATGTGATAGGAACCCCCTAAAAAGTAGGGGCAACTATTCTGATTTCTGACAATGTGAACTTCGAAGCAAGAATGATCAAAAGAGATAAAGAATGTCATTGCATACTAGAGGAAAACTCCAAAAATAAAGAGATAATAATCATAAGTATATATGCACCCAATATGGGAGCACCCAATGATATAAGACAGATTTTAGCAGATGAAATCAAATGAGCAAGAACACAACTGTAATGGGGGACTTTATCACCCCATTATCATAAAGAGATAGATCTGGTAGGCATAAAATCAGCAAAGATCAGAACTAAACCAAACTTGTGAAGAAATAAAGTTAGATATTTAGAGTGTTCCACCCCCCAAAACACCAGAATATATACTGTTCTCAGCTGCACATAGTTATTCTCCAAAATAGACCATATACTAGTACATAGAACATGTTTAAGTAAAAGCAAAGGCTCTGAAATTATCCTATGCACAGTATCTGATCATAAGGCAGTGATTATTGACAAAAAAATAACAAAAACTCCATAAACAAATAGAAATTAAAAGACACCATCCTGAACAATCAATGGGTCACATATAATATTAAAGAAGAAATTAAACAATATTTACAATCAAAAGAAAATGCAGATACAATTTACCAGAACCTGTGGGATGCAATGACAACAGTCCTAGGAGGGAAATTTACACAGGTGAATTCTCACATCAGGAAAACAGGACAAACCCAAATAAACCTTATGCTACACCTCAAGTTTCTATAAAAAGAAGAGCAAGTCAAGCCCAAAACTGAGAGAAAGCAGCAAATTATACAGACCAGAGAAGAAATTAGCATAATGTAGACTAAGAAAACAATTCAAAAAACTAGTGAATCAAAGATTTTGTTCTTTGAAAGAATAATTAAAATCAATATATCCCTAGCCAACATTATCAAGAAAGGAAATAAAAATTGAAATTCATGCAATAAGGAATGAAATGGGTGAAATCACTCCTGATCCATTACAAATTTAGAAGATCATCAATACCTACTGACAAAATGTTTACTCTCACAGAATAGAAAACACAGAAGAAATGAACAGATCCCTAGATACGTATAAATTACCAAAGCTGATTCAAAAAATATAAAAATTCTGAATAATCAAATATCAGTGAATTAAATTGAAAATATAATTAAAAATTTACCCACAAAGAAAAGCCCCAGTGTTGATGGATTTCACTGAAATCCTAGAATTTTAGAGAAGATTTAATGACAATACTTCTTAAACTCTTTGATAAAATTGAAAGGGAAGCAATTCTCCAAACTTATTCCTGGAGATAAGTATCACCCTGATGCCAAAACCAGAGAAAAACTCAACCAAAGAAGATAACTAGGGACTAGGGAGATAGCTTAGTGGAATAAGTGCTTGCCTATCAAGCACAAGGTCCAGAGTTCAATCCCTGGTCCCACACACACATACAAAAAAGACAACTATAGGCCAGTTTCCCTAAAGAACACAGATGTAAAAATCTCCAATAAAACACTAGCAAACACAATACAGTAAATCAAGATTATACATCATGACCAAGTGGAATTCATCCCAGCAATGCAAGGATGGTTTAGTATACACAAAATCATAAGTGTTATAACCACATCAACAAAACCAAAGACAAAACATCATCATTTTAATAGATGCACAAAAATCTTTTGACAAAGCCCAACACTCATTCATGATTAAAAACCTTACAGAAAATTGAAATAGATGATCTTTACCTCAATATGATAAAAGCCATTCATGACAAACCAACAACCAACATCATACTAAATAGACAAAAACTGAAAACCTTCACTTTAAAATCAGGAACAAGACAAAGATGTTTACTGTCACCACTCCTATTCAGTATGCTTCCAGAAACAGAGCAATTAGGAAAGAGAACTAAATAGACTAAGAATTGGAAAAGAGGAAGTGAAATTATTAATATTCACAGATGGCATGATATTCTACATGAGAAGACCCCAAAAACTCCATGAAAAGATTTTAATTAAGTAATTAAATTCAGCAGCATAGTAGCATACAAAGTCAATACTCAAAAATCAATAATATTTCTGTACAAAAGCAATGAAGGCACCAAGAGAGATTAAGGAAACCACATTTTTTATAATAACACCCTAAAAATGAAATATGTAAGAATAAATCTATGGCAAAAAATTTACACATTGAAAATTATAGTATTCTGGAAAAAGAGAACAAAGAGGATTTCAGAAAATGAAAGATTTTTCTTAAGCATGGATAGGGAGAACCAACATTGTAAAAGAAGCCATTCTCCCAAAATGGTTATACAGATTAAATTCATTCTCAATTAAAATGCTATTAGTATATGATCTAGAGAAAATATTCCTAAAATTCATCTGGAACAAGAGGAGACCTAGAATAATAAAAGCAATTCTGGGCAACAAAGGAAAGGCAGGAGGTATCACAATTCCTGTCTTGAAATTATACTAAAAAGCTACTGTGATAAAATCAGCATGATACTGGCAAAATAAAAACAGACCTGAGGGTCAGTGGAACAGATCAGGAGATGCAAATCCAACTACAAACACACTCAACCACATTATCTTTGACAAAGGGGCCAAACATGTTCACTGGAAGAAAGGTAGCCTCTCTAATGAATGGTACTGGAAAAATTGGCTTTCCACATGCTGAGGGCTAAAATTAGACCCACGTCTATCACCAAGCACTAAATTAAAGTCAAAGTGAATCCACACTTACATACATACATGTGGATATATAGATGTGTATATTTACAAAAATATATGTATCATATACACATCATGTATTTATCATGACCTATTCTTCTAGGACTATGGATTCTTTGAGGTCATTAAGCTGAGCAGTGTGGTGCCTGTGTGTATCCCTGCTAGGAAAGCTGAGACTGGAGATTAATTGATGCCCATAGTTAAGAGCAAAGTTCTAACTGATTCTTAAATAACAACAGCAAAATAAACTAAGCCAATTAAAGTGACAAAACTCTGTGGGCTTTACTGCAGAAATAGTAAATAATTTTAGTCTTTCTAAATCACATGAGGGAATATGCTCTGTCTCCTATTATTTTCAAATGTTTGTTCATGGGTGAACTGAAACATTTATAATACTAGTGTAAAATTTGCTGATTTTCCTGCACTGTGTTTGCTAGAACATTAAAAATAAAGCATTACTAATTTATCACAAAAATATCTAAACATTAAAGCAGAAACACTAAATCTATTGGAAAAGAAAGTAGGTAGAAATCTTGAAGACATAGGAGTAGGCAGAGATTTCATGAACAAAAACCAAACTTCATGGGAAATATTTTAAAGAATCAACAACTGGGATCTCATATTTTTGAAAAGTTTCTGCCCATCAAAAGAAATCACTAACAATAGCAAAAAATTTTAGTTGACTGTCCCTCAGACAAAAGATTTCTATACAGAGCGTATAAAGAATTAAAGCAACAAGAAAAGTACCTAGGACCCTGGTGACTGAGTGAGAAGAGGACGGCCATTTGACACTCAGCCATAGGTCCTCCATCTTTTACCAAATCAGATTTTGGCCTGCTTTAGGACCTTGCCAGCAAGAAACCTTCCCCAGAACTGAACAGGTGCTAGTGCCAGGCCCTGGGGCCTCTAAATCCATGACTAATATACTGTAATAGATTTCTAAAGTTAGCTTGTACTGGACATGTCTTTGAAGTAATGGGAAACTGATTAATACATACCATTGACAGAGCCATTATTATAAAAGGAAAAACTGCAGTAGGTCGAAGGAGTTATATCTTCCACGCCAGCTGAGAAAGTAGCTATATGTTGGATGGAACTATGAGAGCTAAGCAAGGGAAATACCCAGAGGGAGATGTGAAGAGTAGCAGAAAGGCATGGTGGGTACCAGAGATGGAGAACATGGCCCTCAAAAACCTCTTTCTTGAGTGGGTTTGTGCTCCTGCGTCAGCAAACCTGGGGTGCCTTGGTGGATGTCCATTCAGCTTAGTCTGAGCTCAGCCCATTAGAAAAACCCAACTGGCCATGAGAACCTACCTTTTTAGAAGACCCTGTGCTGAGTTTCTGTCTGAACCCAGAGTAAGGAAATATTTGCTTTTCCCAGGTCATCAACCTGTTTAGTGCTGCTGAACAGAGATGCAGAGTTACTCAGGTATTTCATTTTCATGCTGGCTTTGGAAGCTCTAGAGCCAACTCTGTGGCCCACAAGAAGCATGTGCAGGATTTGGAGGCATGTGAGCTCATTTTAGACCTAGCGCTGTACTTGTGTTCCTACTCTGATTTCTTTCTTACCTACACTTACTTATTATTTTCTTTATTTCCAAACAAATTTTAAGTTGGTAAATAATAAAGTCTATAATCAAATCTACCCACACAGTATCTCTAATCTATTGAAGCATTCTCTATAGGAGAATCTGCAATGAAAATAGCACAATCTTTGTGTAAGGGGAAGACAACATGAAAGAAAGCTTGGCTCTAATCTGTCATTAATGATTTGGAGCACATGTGCTGCATCAGGGCTGTCCCTGGAATGGGAATCAGCTTTTGTCGCTCTCACCCTATGTTCCATGAACACAGAGGTCCAGGTGCTCAGGCTGGGGAAGACATCCAGAGGAGCATTTTCTTTTGGAAGTGGTGTTACATTTGGGAATAATTAGAGGCCATATACAAAGGTCAGAGGACACTGTGTTATTGAACTTTTTGTCTCATTGCCAAAATAACTGTTAACAACAACTTATAAAAAGCATAAGTTATCATGACTCACTGTTTCAGAAGATTCAGTCCATGGTTGGCTGGCTCCATGGCTTGTAATCCTGGGGCAAAGCTGCAATCTTATGGTAGAAGGGCATGGTGGAGGAAAACTGCTCCCTGCAGGGCAGCCAGGAAGTAAAAAGAGAGCAGCAGAGCAAGAAAGCTGGAGAAGAAGTTGCTGAGTACAAGACATCATCTTCAAAGCTATACCTAGTGATCAATGCTTATCCAGCTGAGCACCCATTCTATCCCAATATGCCGTCCAATTCTGAATCCATTGATGGATTAATTCACTGAGAAAGTTAGAGCCCTGATGATCCAATCACCTTCTGAAATGAAAGCCCAGCAGCTACTCAGCAGCACCCCAGAAGATAGCTTTTGGGGACCATTTCAGATCCTACCACTAAAGAAATCAAGAAGACCTGAACTAAAATAGTTTCATAATTGTCTTCTTCATTCAGTGATTATTTGTGGCCACTAGTTGATCGTTTTCTGTTAGCTGTTTCAATGAACTCCATAGTTTCCATGCTAATTCACATGGATCAGTAGTCTAAGACTTGGATGGCAGCAAAGACAAGAAATAGAACATCGTGGACCAACTTGAGATAAGAAGTAGTTGTTGAGTTGAAATACCCCACATCCTAAAGATGGAGGGCACAAAGAAAAATGAATTTTTTTAGTACAACATTGATTCATCAATTTGAACTTTTATTAGCACAAATTACATAGTGAATTTGGGGCCTCAAACATTGCAGAAGAATGTTTCTTCTGTATCTAAAATAATGCAGTTGCATAAGTCGTGGTATTGACTTCATGTTCTCACTCAACAAGTATTGACTGGGCACTTGTGCAAGGCAACACAAATCGAGAATAACAAATGGCTTCTTCACAGTCCTTGGTGCTGGAGGTATGGCTAATTGGTAGAGCTCTTGCCTAGCATGTGGGGAGGCTTGGATTTGAGCCATAGAATCACACACACACACACACACACACACACACACACACACACACACACACACACTTCATGGTCCTTATCTTCTAGTAGCTTCCATTCTCTTGGGGAGACACCACTCTGAATGGTAACCATGTTTGACCTTCCGGGGAGATTTGATAGCACAGAGAATAAATAAACTAAGTCAGGTTAGAGGATGTGCTCCCTAAATGACTAGACAGACAAGGGCAGAAGAGTAGGTAGGGGTAACAAGGAAATGAAGAGTGGAGAGTCCATGAACACGATTGCCCTGAGTGTGGTTGGAGAGCAGAACAAAGAAGACAGAAGGGGTAGCAGCTTCCTGTTTTCCCACATTGGCTGCAGTTCTCCTTGTTCAGTTTCCATATTATGCTCCCTGGCATGGGCTCTGTTTTGTGGACTGGGTACAGTGAGTGGAGTGAGAACGAAGGAAATTCTGCAGTTGGTAAGTGCTCAGTAAATGTCAGCTATTTTTATTACCCATATAAAGGGCTGCCATATTTCTCTACAGTTACAGTCACTTGAGTTTGTGTGTTTCTCAGATGGTGATCTTGAAAGTTTTATAGCTGAAGGGAAGTAACTCCACACTGGATTAAATCTTTTAAGTTTAATCCCCATGAAAGTGTCTTTGTGGAGCACCAGAAAAAAGAACATAGTTTTTTTCTGGACAAATTTCCTGTGAGCACTGTGGCTTCCTCCTGCTGGATCTAGAGGCCTCTGCCAGACAGTCAGGCCCCAGGGGGCATAGGCAGGCATCATTGTTTTGCCAGTGTTCCACAGGGGTCCTGTCACTGTGTATTCCCCAGCAGCGACAGGGTGTCCTCCTCTTTCCAAATCCTTCCATAAGGGAGTGGATTCAAGATGAGCCTGTGAATGCAGATTCATTTATCAAGAAGGTTTCACTAACATGTCTGGGATTGATGCTCCACAAACACACCCGGCCATGATATGTAAACCCATAACATTTCCGCTGTGAAATGTCAGACCTTTGAGTTTAAAAACAGACTTTAAAGAGCTTGGGAACCTGGCAGTTAATCAGTCCTCTCTGCTCGAAAGGGAGAGCACAGAACAGGTTGTTGTGTCTCAACATGCAGATGGGTATGGCTGGATATAATCACTTTCTCTCTATGGTGTTCAAACACCCATTTGTCTGAATCCGTCACCCCACCTCATAATTTATTGTTTGACAGTTGGTAGCTAGGACCCAGTATTGCATTGATCTTCAAATAATTTTTTTTTTTTTTACAAAATTTTTGCTGCTATTATATTCAAACTTGTAACCTCAGCAGATCAGGTCCTTATTGTCTTATGGTCAATTATCAACTGATAGAACCCATGCTCTAGATTCTGTTCCTTGGTTTCATTTTCCGTTTGCTCAAAGTATAGGAACCTCTGCCTTGATTCCTTCAATTTGTGTCTGCAGTTTGTTCTGCATATGTGTTCCATGGAACAATGGAATAATTTTGTCCTGTTTGGGCATTCAGATTTATTTATTCCATAGTCAAAATGCATTCATTAGACTCTTATCCCATAATGGATGCTAGAGCCATGTGTATTAGTCCATTTTCATTGATGTAATAGAGTACTTGAGGTTGGATAGCTTATAAAAAATGTGCATTAGTTCATAGTTAAGGAGGCAGAATCCAAGATGAAGTAAGACCATTGATTTGGATTTGGGTGAGAGTTCGTTTGGCTATCTCTGTCACAATATGGCAGATGACATCATGGTTGATGAAGAGAAGATGAAGAGGTCATGTGATAAGTTACAATGCCAGAGAGGGGGACCAGTCTTGCCCATCTATAACAACCATTTTGTTAGGGGTCCCACAGAATCTACAATAATCCCTTTCAAAGATATCATTCCTGGTGACTTCCCAGTGAGTTACACTTCTTAAATGTTCTACCATTTCTCATGCCGTCACTCTTAGGCCCAAGCTTCCAATAGGAAACCATGACTTGAGTCTTGTGTGTGTGTGTGTTGGGCTGAGGGGCAGATTTAAACCACAGGAAAGGGAGTAGAGAGAAAGCCAACTGGCACTAGCCTCAGGGTGCTCACTGGGGAAACTAGCAGAAAGGTGGGGTGTGTAGGGGTGTTGGGAAGAAGAGGGACACTAAGGAGATATGGCCAACATAACTTGGGTACAGGGAGAGGTAGGTTAGCAGGGAGACTTTGAGGTACCTTTTCTTTTAGAAATGGATCATTTTCTGATTCAGGAGTCAGATATTATTCAGTGTAATTAAATTTCCATTTTCTTCTACATGGGAGTCTAGAAAGCAATTAAGAGCCTCATATTTAATGTCAATATGATAGAATGGGAAGACCTTTGAATTTTAGATATCAGAATCTCTGGGGTTTCATTCATGCTTCACCAAATGACTTTTATCAACTCATCACTACTCTGAACCTCTGTTTCATCTTCTTTAAAACAGGGACCATAATAGTGCTGTTGGGACTTGGTAAGAGCCATACATGTGGACAGCCTATTCAGGAAAGCCTTCTCTCTCTCTCTCTCTCTCTCTCTCTCTCTCTCTCTCTCTCTCTCTCTCATCGCAAATTTTCTAATATTTATATATATTGAAAAATAATAAATATTAAGGGTAGCAAAATTACATTTTCATCTTAAAGAACTGATTTTTTCAGTGTAATCATTTTTTTTTCTTCTCGTATTTTAGGAAAGTGTCTACAGGGTGTTCAGCATCTCACTACTAGATTGGTAGATTGGATTCTTGGTGAGCCACCTGTTTATGGCCTCCCAAGAGCTGGGATTACAGGTGTGTACCACCACATCCAGTTTCAATTACTGTCTCATTGTGCCCTGGAGGTGGGGCCAGCACAGCAGGCCTGGGGATTGAATCCCTGGCTCCTACACCTGCTTTGTAGATGCTTTAATCCACTAGGCTATTTGGCTGGACCTTCTTAGTGTAATCTTTTTCATGGCTGTTATTTACTTTCACAGCTAATAGATAAAAAAGTAATATGATTAATGTTTGGGGGGAGAGAGTCCTTTGGACATTTTGGTTAGCTAAAAGGGCGTGCTATATCCTGAAATGTAGCAATGTGAAGACATGGTGGGAGGTGTTAATCTGAAAAGCCAGCTTCTATTTCCTGCTCTGTGTGGTACACGAGCCTCTTCATGATATACGGCTCTGAGAGTCTCAACCACTTGGAAAATGACCACAAATGTCTGCTCAGCAGTGGGAATCCACATTGTGGTTTTGAATCCTGCTGTTCCAGTGGGAAAGAGCTATGCTTTGGTATAAAATCGGCTTTTCACAGGTTCTATCTCTCAGGTTTGCTCTGCGGTGTCTGACTGAGGCAAGATGCCTTCCCAAGGTGGTCCAAGGTGATAAAAACCCTGGTCAGAAGAGCTGGTAAGGAGCATGCCCGTGGCCACTGCTGTACTCTTGGCTTTCTGTGCCTTATTTGTAGACTGTCATTAAGGATTAGGAGTTTCAAAGTGTTGCTTTCATAATTCTTAGTGAGTCCTAATGATTTACTAAGAACTGCACTGATGCTGCCATCCCTGGGTGAAAGATGGGGGCTTTGGCTTGGTTTTTCCTTTCTTGGACTGATGTAAATGTTTCTGGCTAAACCATACCAGGTCCAACATCAGTTGTCCTTATCTAGGATCTTAAACAATTAACACTTTAGCAGGAATGATAGTATGATTTGGGTTTGAAATGGCCCCTACAACTCAGATACTAGCTAGCAGGTTTTGTGGGAAGTGACTGGACCATGCATAGCCTCTAATTTCATCACTGGGTTAATGATGAGATCATAATTTGATAGCATTATTGGGGAATGATGGGGATAGGAGGTGGGTCTTCATTGCAGGGCCTGGATCATGAGGACTGTGGAGACTGTTTAGTCCTGGTCCCTTCCTCATGGGCTCTTTCCTTTTCTCTGCACTTTCTGGATGTTGTAAAGTGAGGACCTTTACTCTACCACACCTTTCTAACATGCTGTTCCATCTCATCTTAAATCCACAAAACTGAAGCCTCTGATATCATGAGCCAAAACACATCTTTTATTCTCAATGTTTACAGTGACAAAAGTGGACTCACCCAGAGAAAGTTGTTCCTTAAACCATAATATTCATTTGTTGAGATGCAAACTCATTCTGTGCTGTGTCTTGCTTGGCAACTTCAGAATGCTGTTCAGCTTTTCTGGATCTTGGTATCCTAACCTTGGTATCCTAAACTTCTCTGTAGCTGAGCAGAGAAGAATGCAGCCAGGGAAGACTGCTTTCCTCTGGGAAGCGAGGTATAGCTAGAACTGCATGTGCTTTACCTGCAATAAATAAAAGAGGAGCTAGTAAAGCTGTCTGACTATTGCAGTGGGAGTAGGGGAAGCCTCAGGACACAGGGCAGACAAGATAGCTGTGACAGGACATAGAAGGAAGGGAGATAAGCTGGTAAGTATGTGAGACAGGGTCTTGGCACTGGGGAAGTCTCAGCCATCAGAATTGGCAGTATGCTGGTCATAAAGAATTGCTATGCTGGGTGGAACTGCAAGGCCTTGATGGCTTCTTCAGGCTCAGGCATTGGCTGGCACTGACTTCCTGAGGAGATGGCGGCCTTAGCATGAATGTTGCAGGGACGATGTTCTTGCGGCTGCACTCAGGAGAAGTACTTGAAAGGTGATGAAAGGCCTATCTTCATAGTTGTCTTCTATTTTAATGAAGCACCAGGGTAAACTTTCTCTAATGATATAACTCAAGCTGCCTGTATTGCTCCATAAGCCTTTTAGCTGTGTGAATGTTTAAGCAAGAGAAAGGAGAAAACCTGCCATATTTCCCTAGGCCCACAACATGTGCTTCCCTGGAGCATCTGTACGTGTGTCACTAGGGTTGATATGCCCTGTCTGTGTATCATGCAAGTTGGCAAAATTAGAGCCCCAGGAATGAGACCTGGGAGTGCTCTGGGCACACACAGATGGCAAGCAGGTTCAAGAGCAGCCTGCCATCTGAGGAAGAGCTGGAGCTCCAGGGAGATGCTGGTGAGCAGGCTGCATCTCACTTCCCGGGAAGGGCCTCACACCCTCCTTGCCACCTCCTGCCCAGGCTCCTTTCCAGGTTCGACAGTCGGCTTCACATGCTCACTGATTTCTGACTTGCCATTTTGGTTCGAGGAAATGCAAGTTCAGAGAACACATTTTGCTTCCACTCTTTTTAGCTGGCGCCTTTGGAGATGGGGTTTTGAAAGAAGCTGCATGGGCTCCAAGCAGGCAGAAGCTACTGTCTGAGAGCAGAAATGAGTGAGTTCATTGGCACTAGGGAACTGACCTGAGGCTTCTGGTTGACCTGTGGGCTTCCTACTCTGCCCTTTTCCTCTCCTTCTTGTACTTGGCACCATCTACTGATCTCCCAACTTCGGAGTCCATCGCCACCCCTGCCCACATTCTGCCTGTGGACCATGCCTGATCTTACTTTTCCTCTCTGACTTTTGTCCATGGCTTCCTGGTTTGCATCTAATGCTCCTTATCTCTAGCTGAGCAGTTGCCTGTAGCTCCTCATAATTCGCTGCCTGATCATCTTAGAAGAGGAAAGTTAGCATGACCTTGTTTGGTTTGATTGTTCCATTCAAAAGGAAATTAGGGCACACATTTCTAAGCCACAGATCAGGGGTGTAGGAAATGGAACACATTAAAAAAAAAAAGGTGAACACCTATTTCCAATGTCAGGGTAATATCTCAGGGACATCTCTCACTCACTTCTGTCTTGTACAACGCTGACATGGCTGAATTGGTTGCTTAGGGGGAGTATTGTCTGCCTCTGCGATGGATACTGGGGTGTGCCACTCAAGTGCCCTTTTAGAGAAATGAAGGATATATCCCTCTGCTGTTAGAAATATTGCCAGAAAGCAGCTCTTAACTTTCAGATCTCCTTAGAAAGTGTTGTGGTCCAGTAAAGCTACCTTGTCTAAAGTCCTGTTCCTATTCTGGGGAAGCCTACATCCAATGACTTTTAAAAGCAAGAGTACAGAGGTCTTTCATGGTTGATTTTGTGTTTAACAAGACACTCGGGACTAGGCTCTTTATGAAGAGGTTTATTTAACTCACAGTACTAAAGGTTCAGGAGCAACTGTTTAGCTCTGGTTTGGACTTTGTGGTGAGTAGCATCATAATCATGGAAAGGGGATTCAAGAGAAGTGTCAGGCTCCCTTTGAACAGCTCATTCTCTAAGCCTGCCCCACAAAACATGCATTCCAGCAGTCTGCATTAATTCTCTCATGAGGGTGGAGCCTCCATGGCTTAATTATTTCTCTTAGGCCCTAACTCTTGAAGGTTCCATGTGCCAGCTTCCAGTCATTGAGACGTGATACCTGGCACCCATGATTTAAAGGAGACAATGTTTACTTTGGTGTATAGCTTCAGGGTATTCAATATATGGTCTGTTGGCTCCAATAAAGAAACATCATGATAGAAGGGATTGATGGGGAAAAGTTACTTGGATCATGATACTGATAGGGGCAGGGAGAGAGAGATCCTTCCAAGACAACACCCCATCAACCTGTCTTTCTCTACCAGGTCCCATATCTTAATAGGACATTTAGCTATGAATGATTCAATTGCCTCCCCAAAGCCCCATCTTTGAACATATGAGGCTTTGGGGGATGTTTTGGATACAAACCATAATGTCCCATCACCTCAATACTACCATTGCAGATCAAGCCATAGCATGTATTAATCCCTTCCAGCTGACTCCAGACTTTTCCCAGGGGTAGCTCAGTTTTAGAGCTTCCCAAGAAGGCTGCTGACACCATTTTCTCTCTCAGCCCCCTGTTGCTTACTCTCTTTCTCATTAATAAGCATTAATTCTGAGATCTGTTTCCTGGAGAACCCAATCTACACACCTTTCTTCAAAGTCCTGCTGCACTGTAGATGGGGATTTTGAACAATGATCATTATCAGCTCATGGCCACAATTCATCACTGTGAATTAAAACTGTTCATAGTAGAAATCAAATATTCATTTGAAACCTATTCTATCTAAAGCACACAGATGAGCAAGCATTTACAAATTACCTCACTGTCCTGCAAAGAAAGAGGTAACATAATTAACATAAAGTGTTTTCAGTCACAAGACAGGCCAGATGCCAGGAATAGGTAGCTCCCAAGGTTAGGTGGGTAGGTTCAGATGTAGTATTTATTCCAAAGAGCTGTAAGTGAAGTTCGGATTTTATTATTTTAGTGGCAGTAAAGACAGAGTTGATTTGGGTGAATACTGAGTCCAAGGTTTGAAAACATACAAGGGTTGGTCAAAAATTCATAGAATGTTTAAATTAAAAATGCTCACACTGGGGCTGCAGAGATAGCTCAGCAGTCTAAGCACCTGCCTGGCAATTGAAAGGACCCAGGTTCAATCTCCAGGACCACATTCTGTGATGGCCCCATCCTGAGCACACTGAGAAGGCCAACAAGACTGGTTGGTAAACACACTCAGATATACAACAGTCAAGATCCCAGAAATTCAGTAAAGGAATAATATACTAAAAACTGCTAGAGAAAAGAAACAGATCACATTTAAAGGAAAACCCATCAGAATAACGGCAGACTTCTCTTCACAAGCCATGAAATCAAGAAGAGCATGAAGCAAAGTGCTTCAAGTCCTTCATGAAAACAAATTTCAGCCCAGACTGCTATGTCTGGCAAAACTCTCTTTCAAGTATGAGGGAGAAGTGAAATACTTCCATGAAAAGGAACAACTAAAGAATTTCACGACATCAAAGCCAACACTACACAGTATACTAACAAATATTTTAGAGAGCGGCCAAAATAACTTGAACTCAACAAATGAAAACAGAAAGATCCCACCAAATAGGGAAATCAATTAAACATAGGAGAAAAAGAGGTAAATAGTAGTAAATAAAAGTCATGTCAGTCATAAGTCAATACATTTCAATTATAAGCATCAATGTAAATGAACTTAATTCTCCAATTAAAAGAAGTAGACTGGAAGAGTGGATAAGGAAACAAAACCCAAAAATATGCTGTATAGAAGAAATACACTTAACTCAAAGAAACTTATAGGCTAAAAGCTAAAGGATGGAAAAGACTAATACATGCTCCAGCACTTAAAAAAACAAAAACAAACAAACAAACAAAAAAAGCAGGAGTAGCAATCCTGTTTGCAGACAGTCTAAACTTCAAACCAAAATTGATCAAACATAACAAAGAAGACCACTACATACTGGTCAGGGGAAAAATTCAGGATGAAGAGGTAGCACTCATAAATATGTATGCACCCAACACAGGAGCAGCAAGTTATATAAGACAAACCTTAATGGACATGAAAAATCTAATATTCAATACCACAATCTTAACATGAGTCCTTAACACCCCCCTATCTGAAAAGGATAGGTCAAGCAGACAAAACATTAACAAAGAAGTAGCAGAACTGAAACAAAATTTGGAACAACTGGACTTAGTGGACATGTACAGAGTGGTCCACCCAACCTTCAAAATACACATTTTTTTCAGCTGCACATGGGATATTTTCTAAAATAGATCACATATTAGTCCACAGATCATGCTTAAGTATATGTAAGAAAACAAAAATTATCCCATGCATATTATCTGACCACAGTGCAATGAAATTGGAAATAAATGGCCAAAGAAACGGTAAGAACTCCAGAAATACCTGGAAATCAAACAACACTCTTTTCAACAACCAGTGGGTTACCCATGAAATTAAACAAGAAATTAAACAATATCTAGAATTTAATGAAAATTCAAGCACAACCTACCGGAGTTTATGGGATGCAGTGAAAGCAGTTCTTAGAGGGAAATTTATAGCTCTGAACTTACACATTAAGAAAACAGAACGGGAACAAATAAATATTCTCATACAGCACCTAAACTGACTAGAAACAGAAGAGCAGACGAAATCCAAAGCCCAAAGGCGGGTGGAAATTACGAAGATTTGAGCAGAAATTAGTTCAATTGAGACAAAGAAAACAATACAAAGAATTAATGAATCAAAAAGCTGCTTCTTTGAAAGATTAAATAAAATGGATAAACTCCTAGCAAACCTCATCAAAAAGAGGAAAGAAAAGACCCAAATTCAAGCAATAAGGAATGAAAAGGTTGAAGTTACTACAGACCCAGCAGAGATTCAGAGGATCATAAATAGCTAGTTTGAGAATCTTTACTCTCACAGAATTGAAGACACAGATGAAACGGACAGATTCCTAGAAAAGTGAAAATTACCAAAACTGAAACAAGACGATATAAAAACTCTCAATAACCCAATAACAACCAGTGAAATATGAAATGTAATAAGAAGCATGCTAACAAAGAGAAGTCTGGGAGTTGATGGATTCACCACTGAATTCTACAAGAAACTTATAGAAG